>PVKN010011121.1:0-21981 GCA_004027915.1 Capromys pilorides
CCCCCGCCCCTTACAGCTCACAGGGGATACACACAAGCCTTAGGCCAGAATGAAAGAGAAAGCCTAGCATCTGTGACTTCATCTTTTTAGCAACCCATTTTAAGAAACCATGCTGAAATGAATCTATCTATCTATCATCTATCTATCTATCTATCTATCTATTCTGTCTCTTTGTCTTTGTGTCTGTCTGTCTCTCCTTCCCTCCCTATCTGGCTATTTATTTTGGCTTTTGGAGACAATATCTAGCCTTGTGGCTCAGGCTGGCTTTGAACTCCCAGCGAGCCTCTGGCCTCAGTCTCCTGAGTGCTGCGTCTATACGTGTATGCCACCACACTTGAAACGGAGGTGAATCTTAATTTCTAGTTTGGCATTAATGTTTTCAGCATTTTCTTTTGAGTTTCATTATAATGAATACACACTTATCCTTGTCATTATTTTATTTGAATTCCCCTCCACTATTTCTTTTTTATTCTATTTTTGTTTTTGCATACACTGTAAGCATACGTCTCCAGAGGATGAGCCAATATATGGGTACAATGTTGAATGATCGAATCGGGGCAATTAGCATTTTATTCTCCTGTTACAGCATTAATTCTTTGTGTTTGGAAGCTCTGAGATCCTGTCTTCTGGTTCTCCATAAAATATAGACTAGATTGTTGGAAGCTACAATCAGCCAAATGTGTGCTATAGAACACTAAGACTAGGATTTATTTCTTTTATCTAACTATATTTTGGTACCTATAATCTAGCATCTTTCTCTCCCCTCACACTTCAAGACTCACTATTCTATTCTCTCTCTCTCTCTCTCTCTCTCTCTCTCTCTCTCTCTCTCTCTCTCTCGGAGAGGAGGCTGGTTGTAGATTAGACTCACGAGGCACAGTTAATGGGCTGGACTTGAACACAGGGTGAGGAGAGAGAGGAAGATGTCAGAGACAACAGGGTTGATGGTGAACACTTGAAGGTTGGGTGAGAGGTGCTGAGTTGAGTTTTGGACACAGTGTGAACTATCTTTAAGACATCCAGAGGCATATGTGCAAAAGGCAGTTGGCTTCACTGAGATCGTGTTTTGGCATGGGATCTGCCCACGAGGGTGCTTGAGAGACATTTCTGCTTAGGAGTTAGCTCATGCCAAGTGTATGGCTAACATCCCTGAGAGAGGAAATGTCAATGAAGAGGGAGAAGGACTGAGCCTCGCAGGAATTATAGGCTTGGTGACCAGGTAGAGGAAGAATGTTTCTAGGCAAGGTAGTCAGTGTGAGATGTGCAGAACCAGCCACAAGCAGTTTGCCTCCTGCAAAGGACAGGACAAAGAGAAACTGCAGGAATAGGCAGGCAGAGGTGGGCTTACCTTGTCCTAAACAAGAGAGACTTGTTGAATTCCAAAGTCAGTGTGGTGCTGTGGGATTTCGTCTCTGTATGTGCCGTCCATGAAGAGGCACTATCACAAGGACAACGTCTGCCACTGCGTCTGTGGTTATAAAGGGTGGCCTTCGGGAGTCCCATCAAGGACATCCCTTGGGAGTGGCGGGCAGGTTGTGTACCTGGACAGCAGCGGTGGCTGCACAAATGAAAACATATAGTAGAGTTCCCTAGAATGGTACCAAACCAATGACGTCAGAGCAAAGCTGTAGTTCAGTTATATGGTACTGTGTTCATTTCAGTTTCCTGGTTTTGCTATACAGTAATACAGTTATCTAAGAGAGGAAGGTAGTTGAAGAATACAGGGAATTTTGGACTTTCTGTTGCAAATTTATGACTATTTTCATATAAAATGCTTTTAGAAGCCAACGGAGAGGAGAGAGATATTAAACTTGCACTATAAAGTTTTCTGGAGAAGTGTTTTGCCTTTAGCCACGTGTCCCCTATGTGCACCAGGCCCTCCGCCATCCTCATTTCTGAAGGCGTATGGTCAGGACTTCTCTTACTGGACGGGACCAGGACTTCTCCCTGGAAGACACTCTTCGGAAGTAGTTTGGCTGACTTAAAAAGCACACAGCTTGCAGCGAGGCCTGCTGGTCAGGGAGGTGGACTGTGCCATTCTGAGAATCAAGTCTTACTCATAAATCGCCCATTAGAATGAGGAAGGAAGGCCTGGGGAGATAGCTCAACGACTTAAGTGTCTGCCTGGCAAGCACAAGGTCATGAGTTCAATCCCCAGTACCAAAAAAAAAAAAAAAAAAAAAGATACTAATAGAATGAGGAAGGAGCACACATACCTGGAAGGGGCGTCCTGAAAATACCAGTTTACCTGGGTGCTGTGCTACAAACCTACAATCTCGGCTCCAGAGGCTGGGGCTCGAGGATTACAGTGAATCTGAGGCCAGCCTGTGCTACAGAGTAAAACCCTACCTTAGCCCTGCCCAGAAAACTAAAATTCCAATATAGTCTGGTTTTCCTGTACAACCCAATACAACAGAAAACAGACACTAGGTTAGCCCAGGTCAAAAGCTATCACATTTCCTTAGATACCAGTGTCTCAGGAATCTCTCAAGCGATTGCTTTACTTTCTTTCTAAAATTCTTTGTAAAATTTATTTTATTTTATTGATACAGGGTCTCACCATGCAGTTCCACTCATAGCGATCCTCCTTTATCAGCCTTCCCAGCACACACCAGGGAAGCCAGGGTTCTGGGGCTGGCATGGCATGTGGTACTGGGATTGAACCTGGGTCCTTGCACTTGCCAGGCAGGCACTTAGAGTGCTAAGCTAACTCCCTTATTTTCTTTAAAAAAATGGCTTTATGGATATATTGGCAACATAGATAAAATTCACCTGATTTAAGCGTACCATTCAGTGCTCTTTAGTACATTCACAGAGCCCTTCAGCTGGCACTACAATCTAAATTTAGAAACTTTTCATCACTCCATAAAGCAACCTTGTACATAACATGATCAGTTATTCTGTTTCACCACCCATACTTCCTCCCTCTGCCCCTAGCAACCACTGATCTACTTTCTGTCTTTGTAGCTTTGACAGTTCTGGAATTTCGTATTTTAGGGAAGGATCTACAGGGTGTTCATAGTCTTACTACTAGATCAGACTCATAGTGATCCTACTGTTTACAGCCTCCCAAGAGCTGAGATTACAGAGATTATGGGCACACGCCACCATGCCCAGTCTCAATTGCCGTCTCAGTGTGCCCTGGGGATGGGACCAGCGATGCAGGTCCGGGGTTAGGACCCCCCAGCCCCTATGCCTGCTTGCAGGAACTTTAATCCACTGAGCTATTTGACGGACCCTCCCAGACACATTTTGTGAGGTTTGTAAAATATGTGCTAATAGGTGTTGGCAATTCATTCCTTTTCAATGCCAAGTAGTACTCTGTTGTATGGACAGGTATACTTTTATTAATTCATTAATTAACTGGTAGGCATTCCAGTTGTTTGCACTTGGAACTACTATGCACAACAGCCAAGAAAACATGGGCAAGCTGTTGTGTGGGCATAAGTTTTCAGCTCCTTTGGGTGGGGATCTAGAAGTGGAATTACTGGATTACACAGACATTTTGCACCTAATCTGCTGATAATCTGTCATATTCCCACTAACACTAAGTAAATATTGCCTAGTTTCTCTCTAAATTTATTTATTTATTTGATACAGGGTCTCACTACCCAGTTCAGACTCACAGCGATCCTCCTGTCTCAGCCTCCCCAGCACTGGGATCACAGGTGTGTGCCAACACACCCAGGGTTCCTGGGCTGTCAAGGTATGAGGGATCTGGGATGGAACTCCGGTCCTTGCACTTACCAGGCAGGTGCTTAGAATGCTGAGCTATCTCTCCAGCCCCACCTGGCTTCTTTTATACAAAAACTCTAACTGTAGGTATATAGAGAGACATAGAAGCTAGAAAAATAGGAAGCAGGCAGAGGCTCCAACAGTTCCCTCCATTATCTATCTTGTTCAAAAATAATTTAACAAGAGTACTAATTCATCTCATTTATACTGCTAGTTTCTCTTAACCCATTGAAAAAGAAGCTTTGTGCTGTTACTTGTTTCTTCTTTGTAAGAGAGGATCATTTTCTCTCTGGGTAATGCCTTTGAAGATAACAGCACACAGTGGGCTATTGTTATACTCCTATTATTTTATTATAAAATTTTCTTTTCTTTTTGGTAAAAAAATCCTAGCAACACTATATGTTGGTTTCTCGATTTCCATACTTTTATCAACACTTGCTATCTATCTATCTATCTATCTATCTATCTATCTATCTATCTATCTATCATCTATCCTCTCCTACCCTATCCTATCCTATCATTTGAAACAGCACAAGCTTACTATCCTATACACAGGGGATAAAACCAAGATAAGAAGAAAGATAAGAGAATAAGATAAGAGCAAGTCCATCCCTGAGCTTTCCAGCGTCGAGTGTGCTGAGGCTTAGGTCTCCAGCATCTCCAGAGGCTGCTGTGCTCCTAGGTGAGGCTTGGGAAAGGTGCCTGGGTCACCAGGGCTCAGAGCTGACTCACTCTTGGGGATGCGAGCAGGCTGGATGGGGTGGGTTGCCGGAGCAGGGCTGGGTCCACGCCTCCCATTCTTTCAATCTTTCTCTCTGTCTCTCTTTTCTGTCTCTGTCTGTTTCTCTCTGTCTCTCTGTCTGTGTCTCTCTGTGCCTCTGTCTGTCTTTCTCTCCCTGTGTCTCTCCTCTCACTGTCTCTCTGTGTCTCTGTCTGTCTGTGTGTCTCTCTTCTCTCTCACTGTCTCTGTGTCTCTGTCTCTCTCTGTCTCTCTTTCCTCTCTGTCGTGTCTGTCTCTCTTCTCCTCTCTTCCTTGTCCTTCTCCTCTCTCTTTCTTATTCTTCTCCTTCCTCTTCCTCCTCCTCCTTCTCTCTTTTTCCCTCCCTCCCTCTCTCTCCTCTCTTTGTCTCTGTCTGACTGTCTGTCTGTCTGTCTCCTTCTGTCCTTCCTTCCCTCTCTGCTCCCAGCCTTCCAGCCTTCTAGGCCCTGAGACAGCCTCCTCAGCCATGCTGTCCCCCCCACTTGGGGCTGCCCACTGTGGACTTCTATGAACTGTGAGCTCTAATGACACCTTCCCCTTGGGGTTGCAGGTGTCAGGTCTTGTGCCCCAGGGGTGAGAAAGCAGCCAACCGAGGCAGCCTGGGAGCTGACTCTTTTATCATCAAAGATCTCTGGCCATCTATTCCTGTCTTGTTACCTGGTAACTTATTTTTAGCATCTTTTCTTTCCTTTTTAATTATTTTACTTTAAATTAACACATGACAGCTACACATGTTTATGGGGTACAGTGTGATGCTTTCACGGACCATGTAATATTAGGAGCATGCCGGGGTGCTCAGCATGCCCACCCCTTCCCCCAGCGGCACTCTCTGCAGTGAGAAGAGTTGAAGACTTCTTTCTAGCTGTTTGGAAAAACATGACAAATAATTGTCACCTACAGTCACCCTGCAGCACAACAGCATGCCAGGACATACTCTCACTGACTGGATTTTGAACTTGTTAAGCAACCACTTCTTATGGCCCTTCGCCCTCCCCTTTCCCAGTCTCTGGTAACCTTTGGTTTACGGCTGCTTGTAGGAGGCTGGCTTCTTCAGCCTCCACATAGGAATGAGACCTTGGTGCTTTGCGCTTTTGTGCCAGGCTTATTTCACCAAAAATAATAACTTTCAGGCTCATCCCTATTAGTACGAGTGGCAGGTTTTTATTCTTTTTATGGCCGAATAGTACTCCATTATCTAAATGTACCACAGTTGAAAACACCTGTTCACCTCTTGATAGATGCGTCAGTTGATTCCATGTCTTTATGCATATTTCCTTTTTTAAAGTTTACTTTTTGGTTTTGTCAAAATGATAGGCAGAGAACTGAGCCAGGACTTCTACTGCATGGCGTCTTCCTACTTTAAAACTGATACATGAATACACAAATATGTCCATACTAACGCACTATCATGTGAGATACACACACACACACACACACACACACACTTCCTTCTAGCTTTTTAAAAAATCTTAAAACTTTTTTAGAGAGAATAAAAAATAATATAATAAATAGAATACAGAATTTCACTAAACAAAATGATAGGAATTCAACAATGGTTGTCACATTGCATATTGCTGTCTTCAAATTAGTTGCTCAGATTACCAGAGATAAGCATGCAGAATTGGTCAAAAAATTAAATAGAAAAAAACTGAGCATGAGCTGTTCCTCTCCCTTGTCAGCAGAAGCCAGCAGCGCGGGTCTCCAGCCACCCTGCATGTGCACACGCAGCGTGAAGGTGCATGGGATGGGCCAGACCACCGCGGCCCCCATCACACTTTTTCAAATTTTGTTTCAAGAACCGACCATTCTCAATTATTTGGGCCCTGAATTTTGCTGAGTGCTGCTCTAACCCTAAGGCGCACGCTGCCACCCTATGTCTTGCTTCTTTTCAGGGCTGGGCATTTTGCTCCCAGCTGGGCCCACCAAGCACCTAACAGTTCCCTTCTTTTCTTCTGATAGTCACCGTCACATAAATGCTGTCCCCTTGGCCCCACCTTTTCGGTAGTGTTCTATCACGATGTTTATACCATCGATCAGCACAACGATGACTACTCACGTCTGAGTCATGAGTACACTAAGAGGATTATCTACTTCTTGTGTGCAATCTTTTTCTCTAACGTTATTTTCAGCTTTTTGGTTTTCTCTGTGCTTAAAAATTACTCATCTCTGAACCCTTCCTCCAGGTGTGTGTCTCCGACAGAGGCAAACGCATTTAGCACTTTGTGAGCCTTGCTTCTCCTATGCCCCTCTTCTAGAGACTTTCAGGTCTTCAGGCTGGCTCCACCGGCTGTGTGCAGCACACCTGCCACTGGGCCCATGGCCACCTTTCTCCACCGATGTCCCTCACCTCATCCTTATGTTTAGCACCTTCTCCTTGGACTCCAAGTCTTCTGCTTTACTAACATACTTCCTTAACTAGGAAGAGTATCTTCTAAAAAAATGGTAGGGCAGAGTTCAATGTTTGACCTGAAAGTCTGATTCACCTTTGTTTTGTCCTCACACATGATTGATAGTTTGGCTGAGTACCAAATTCCAGGCTGAAAGTTTTCCTCAGATTCGTGAAGCTATTGATCAATGGTCTCTGCTGTCTCTTAGTTTGCTGTTGAGAAGTCCAAACCACTCAGTTTTGTTTCCTCTTCTTCTTTTGATATTGGGGATTGAACCCAGAATCTCACACAGGCTACGTAAGCTGTACCTTAAGCTCACCTATTTGATTGTCTGCCTGCCTGCCTGCCTGCCTGTCTGTTTCTCTGTCTCTGTCTCTTAAAGGAGAGGTTTATTTTGGCTCACACCATTTTTGTTCTTGGTCCTTTGGATATAACTTATGTTTTCATCTCTGAAGGAAAATTTTGGAATCTTTTTTTGTCTCCAGTATACTTTTTAATCATAATATATTATCAACACGTGCTTGCAGTCCATTCCTGTGTGAAGCAGGTACGTACACATAACACACCTTAATTCCTTTTTTCTTTTTAATATTGTGCTGATGTTTTATTGTCAACCTGATTTCTTTACCAATGATTTCTAAGGGACATCAAAAGGATTGAAAGACGGGTGTTACAGTTTGTTGGCTGTAGGAGAGTTCTAAGCCAAGCGACTTCTTATCTTGCTTCGTACACTTCAGGATGAACATGGTCAGTCAACATTTCCTAATATATTATCTCGGAATAAGATACCATACATCAAGAAAGTTCTTTCCCTGGAGAAAAGATGGTTAGTATTGTGCATAATTTTTCCTCATACCTCATTTTATAAGTGCAGACACTATTTCCTACCAGTGACTACCTGTAAAGCTCTAAAGGAGACCGTGTTTCTGTCCCTTCTCATAGCAAGTCCCTGTAAAGGAGAGATCTGCCTGGGAGTGGTGGGTGTCACATACTGTGCCCAGGCACAAGAACGCAGCTAAGTCGAGGCAGCTGGGAGCTGATTCCCTTAGCCACCAAGATCTCTCTGAACATCACCTTTTATTTTATTGCTTAACTGGCCCAGCACATGGAAGCCAAGGCTTTGGAGTCAGACATATCCAAGTTCATACTCTACTCTTATTAGCTAGTGACACGGGACATGTCTAGTTATGCTTTTCTTCACTTGCTACCCATCCACAGGATTGCAATGGAGTACAAAGACATAGAAGGCCTGGGGGCTGGGGAGATAGCTCGGTGATCTAATCACCTGTCTGGCAAGTGCAAGGTCCTGGGTTTGATCCCCAGTACTGCATGCCCTGCCAACCCAGGATCCCAGTTCGTGCCACGCCAGCCGCCAAAACTGGACGTGGTGGTGCACGTCTGTAATCTCAGCTCTGGGGAGCCTGAGACAAGGAGAATGGAAGCTGCATAGCAAGACCCTGTACCAAATAAATAAATAATAGATTAAAAAATTTAAAAAAAAAGACATATAAAGTCTGGAATATGGTCAGTGATAAACAGATTAACCAGGGCTTTTAAGGCATTCCATCTGAGTTTAAACCTCGATGACAATAGTTACATACCGGAAATGTTAAGCAGTCATCTGTAAAACCTGGTCAATGGCAAGGACTTTTACCTGGTTTTATTCTTTTTCTTTTTCTTTCCTTTCATACTTCTACAAAGCTCTTGAGCACAGCCCTAACGGAACTATTTTTGGAAAACAGCAGTCCTTTGTCCCTCCCGTTTCAACCAACCGGTCCTATGCCTCAGTGCTCAAGAGTCTGTGAGCCGTCTCCTAATTCGGTCTCATCAGCCTGAAGCAGCTTTAATGCTACTCTTCCATGTTGAAGGAGGGATCTGAGCCCTTTGTAAGAACATGGGTGCACCTGGAGGCCGAAAATCAGACGCCCAAGCGTACATACGTCATGGTTCTCTTACAGGAGAAACTCAGTACACGAATAAAATGCAAAACAAAAGACATATGAGAGGAGAGAGAGAGAGAGAGAGAGGCAGATAGAGAAAGACACACACACAGAGAAACAGAGAAAAAGGGATACAGAGAAAGAGAGAGAAACGTAACATGGCAATCCAGCATGGACAACGTGTCTGAAAGTGCACCTTGATTTAGTATAATCGCCTTACGCACTTTGGCTTGTCAGTCTGGTCACCAATCTATATGTACTATAATTAACTTTATAAGGATTTATAAGATAAATTAATCTGATGCTAGCAAGAAAAAAGGTGGAAGGGAGGAGGAAAAAAAAAAAGAATGGAGGCGTGTAGCACACCTGGACCGTCGTTCCCCACTGTGAATGGAGTCGCTGTGGAGAGCCCACGTGCGCTGATAGAAGCTGGTAGGGAGGCAGCTTTCAAGCCGCCTGAACCCCAAAACCCCACGGCTCAGTGTAGACGAGAAGCCTACCTCGCTGCCTTGGCACGGCCTCGGCACCCCCAGGCACGCTGTCCCCAGAAGCCCCCTGCGGCCCGTGAGCTGGGGTCGCAGCTCGCTCCTCCCGGGCTCCCCCACCAATGCCGGCGTGGCGCCCTTTACCTAGGCAAGTCTATAAATACTTCTTGATTGACTAATTAATTGGCTCGCGTTCGCTGCTTTCTCCTTGCCTGCCCACTCACGGGCACAGCCCCAGAACAGGCTGGAAGCTGGGTTGTCGCAGGAGAAATTTCCATCTACAAGTGGGTGCTAGGTGAGCTTTGCCCTCTTGGAGCACTGCGACTTCATCCTGCCATCAAGCGCCGACCCTTGCTCCCTCCAGGTATAAAACTTTGAGTCTGTTGTCTCTTTTCTTCAGGATTTTAATTTTTTTAATCTGTGATGTTCAAAGAATTTTGAAAATTCCTCACAGCACAAGGATGGAAGAATGTTACTTTGATAACATTTTGCTGTAATGAAAAAGCCAAAAAGACCAAGGTTCCTCAGGTTTCTTGATTGCTAGTTCAGGATGTTCTCCACTAGGTCAAAGAGAGAGAAATTACTGTGCTGAGAATTTCTCCTGTGATTCTCTAAAAGGGGCTCCTGTCCCCATATTCTGAAGACCTTGAGCATAAGATTAAATAGAAAATAGGCCTGAAGTGACAGGAAACTGAGGATTTCCAAACCCTGTTACTGTTCAGTTGGATGTCTGATTTTTTAACGGACTGTCTCAAGAACAAAGTTACTGTGGACTTATTTCCTTAGAAGTGCACCCAAGCCCAGAACATGTGTGAAGCCACCATCAAACCAGACTGTCCTAGTTGTTAAGCTGTCTTCGCCATGTGCGCTTCAGTCACTTCCTTTGCTTTCCCAAGAAGCTACCAATCAATGGGGAAAGGGGTCTTGTGGTTCACTGTCACTAATTAGGATGGTGGCAGCTATGGAAGCAATCCTCATGGCGGCACCCACTCACTCATCCCTCCGTCACCAAGTGGCTCGTAGTATAGGAATTCACCCTCTAATCACCACTGTCTGCCAGGCCCAGTGCTTATACCTAGAAAACTGAGGCTGACTAAAATATATTTCCCGCCCAACGGGAGGGGAATGGCAGCAGACCCTGGTCATTTAAGTAGGCGTTGGTTCACCAAGAGACATATTCATGTTGCTGAGGAGCCCGTCTCCCTATTTGTCACTTACTCTTACCTAGGGTGCTTGAGGAGCCAGACCACAAACATTAGCTGCCACTTCAGTTTGAGTGTGAAATGTCCCTCAGTGACACATGTACTAAAGACTTGTTCCTCAGCCCAAGACACTACTGGGAGGTGGTAGAACCTTCAGGAGCGGGTCCTCCTGGGCCGGAGTTGTCATTAGGGGTGCACTCTTGAAGGGATACTGGACCCAAGCCCCTCTGTCTCTCCCCTGTGGAAGGCAGTCCAGTCATGCTGTACTGTACCACCACAGCCCAAAGCAACAGTGCCGAACACAGTGTCCTGAAACCAGTGAAATCTTGAGCCAAAATAAACCTTTTCTTCTTATAAATTGTTTATCTCGGGTATTTTGAGACACTGACACAAAGCTGACCAACATATCCACCATTTTCTTTTTTACAGAAAGAAGTTTCAAGAGTCTCTTAAGTTTTGACAGAGTGTAGTCAGGATAAAAGAGATCAGAGAGTTACACAGGTAAAAAAAAAAATGCTATAAAATTTTTACACAAGAGAAGAGAAAACATATATGAGATTCTGGTTCACCAACTGATTCCTCCAACATCTCAGTGAATGTTCCAAGACAGAAGAAAAAAGCAAACTCTTCAGCTTGCCTTTCCAAATGTCTCCCTCAGCTCTTGCAGTCACCAGGCTCCTGAGACAACTCAGCACACCCTAAGCGTGCCTGGCTCTGTTCCTCATCCATGCTGCTTCTGTTGCCTGAAGGGTCCTTCCCAGCACTTTCACTTCCAACCCCCAACTCCTCCAAGAGTCCCCTGGAGCCCCACACATAAGAGGTGTCTCTTGAGCTACTGACTTTCTTTCATCTCCGTCAGTACAGAGCAGAAGGTAGCAAGGTGAAAAGAAACCCCTGCATACACAAATTGCATCACCGCCTCAGTATCCTCTCCACTTTGGTGTGATTATTTCTCAAAACTATCCTTGCAGGGCCTTGTAGTACAGAGATTCTTCCCTGTGCTGGAATCTCTGATGGTAAGAGGGGAGGCCTTGTAACCTGATATAGTAGGGAAAAGCATTTTTGAGATCAGAGAACTTGAACTTGACTCCCAGCCACTTTGGTGACATCCCAGATAAATTTAACCCAAGTCTCAGTTTCTCTATTTCAAAAAAACATGAATCCAGTTCTTCTTTTGATCACTAACTTAAGGAAGCTGTATGTGAACACGTTTTAAGCTGTGTTTTATAAGGGCTGCTGTGGCTACACAAGTGAACAGGACACAGCTTGCATCTCCCAGGAACTAGAATGTCTCCAAAGAGTGGACAGTGCAGCAACTGGGTCAGGCTGACCTGCCTGGACACTAAGTCTCAGGGAGCAGTCATGGCTACTGCAGCAGAAAAGCACCCGGTGGGGACAGAGGGCATGGAGAAGCCCAGGAGAGCTCCCTTACGGGGTGGAGCTGACAAAGGATGAAGCCATGAAGTCGGAGGCTTGAACTGCTGCAAGATGATAAAAAATCAACATTGCTCCTTTGTATCTGTAATGTACGAAGAGCCCTTGCAACTCAGTAAGACCTATGCATTAATTTAGCAATGGGCAAGATAGCTAAGTGGATATCATATCAAAGAAGATGTGTAAGTGGACAATAGCACATACAGAGATGTGCAACATCAGCAGTTACGAAGGAAATACAATCCAGAGCTTCAATAAGATACCACGTCATGGCTGGGGATATAGTTCAGTGGCTGAAGCACCTGACTGACAAGCACAAGGTCCTGAGTTCAATCCCTGGTACCAAAAAAAAAAAAAAAAAAAAAAAAAATGCCACTTCATAACCTCTCTGATGTCTACAATCAAAATGACGGAAAATAATAAATACCAATAAGAAATATGAAGGAACTAGAATTGTCATACACTGTTACATGGTAACACAAAATGATGTAGTTGCTTAAGGCTGCTTAGTAGTTTCTTAAAAATTAATCAATATTTGTTTTATGAATCAGCCTTGGTATCTATGTAAGAGAAGTGGAAACATTTGTTCATCCTAAGACTCACACACAAAATGCAGCATTTCTTACATTTAGGCCCAGACCAGGAACAATTGATACCTCCACTAATGGGTCAGTGGATAAACTAAACATTGTATGTGCAATGGAATATCATACAGCCATAAAAAGCAATGATGCACACTATTATGAAAAAGAACCCTACAAACACGTGAAGTGAGAGGATCAGATGCAGAAGACAATGTACTGTATGCTTCTGCTTCCACAAAACATTCAGAAATACCTGAGAGACAGGAAAAGGAAGATGGCTGCGTAGGGGTGGGGCTAGGAAAGAGGACCACCTGTAGATGGGCATGAACTTTGTATCTGAAGTGGCAAAAATGATTTCAAGTGAGATGGTTGTGGCAGCTGCACATGCTGCAAAGACCCTGACGGCCACTGAGTTGTGTGCTTCATATGAGAAAATTTATGATATCTAAGACTTTACCTCATGAATGTTATTTTTAATTATTTTTTTCTTTTTCTTTTTTAAGAATGTATTTGGTACAGGGTCTCACTACACAGATCAGACTTGTGGTGATCCTCCTGTTTTCAGCCTCCCCAGCACTGGGATTACAGGTGTGTGCCACCATGCCCCGACTCAGTCAATGGCTCAGCGAGCCCCATGAGTGGGGCTGGTGTAGCATGGAGGACCAGGGATCAAACCCTGGTCCCTGCACTTGTCAAAGCAGGTGCTTAGTCTACTGAGCTATCTCACCGGCCCTAGAATGCTATTTTTAAAACAGGAAAAAAAATCACTGCTCCATTATATAGAATCGTTAACCAGCTGAATCTGAGCAGTTCGGTTGCTACCATTCCCAGCACTGTGGTGGTGGTTAGCTTACCCAGGGACTGCTAAGTGGCCCCAAACTTTGGTCCTAGAATTAACTGCAAAGGTTGCAAAAGTCAAGGTGGGGACAGAACAGAGCAGCAGCTTTCTCTGCTCCTATTCTTCTGTGCACCAGAATCCCTGGTGGGTGGAGCAAGAAGTGGAGCTTTAGATGCATGTACCTCGTCCTACTGCACAATGCCAGGCCAGCAGGTGGGAAATTGAATGGAATCCACACTTTAAGAAGCCCTCTTCAGAGAATGAACACCGATACTGAGCATGAGTATCCCAGGGGTGTTTGGGAGCACTAGGAGAGATGTAGGAAGGTGTAGCTAAGAAAGTGGGTGCACATCTGAGCCTTACACTGGGCTGCTAAGGTGAAGTCAGGAGCCAAACCATGTCCAGAGGGAAGAGGAGGTGTTATTCAGAAGAAGTTAGGGAAGCATACCCGAGCCTAGCCCTGCACGTGTGCGGGTGTGAAGATGTTAATGGCCAGGACACAGTTCTCCAACATCTATCATATGCCAGGGGCTGTGTAACAAGGCATGAAAAACAAGCTGCTGAAAGAGGACCTCAGACTCTCTACAGTGGGGACATTGAGTTGAAGATGATCTGAGGAATATTGAGATAGGCAAGATTTGAGAACAGGTTAAATGGATGGGGCTTGAAGGAAAAGGAGATGTTAAATGTTTTTGATGTCTTACTTATTGGTAGGGTAGTGCCACCAAATAACCTGGAGGAAGCGACAGTAACTAAAGAAGAGGAGCAAGCCGGCATTGGAGGGTCTGAGTTTCAAGAGCCTGTGGTAGCTATGGATGTAGCTCAAGTGGCACAGCGCCTTCCCCTCAAGTGCAAGGCCCTGAATTCAATTCCCAGTTCAAAAAAAGAAAAAAAAGCTTTTGGTGGTGTTTAAATGGAAGTTTGCAGCTCCAAGCAAGGCTCTAAAGCTTTCTGATCCCTGGTAAAAAACAAGTTAACAAACAGAAACAGAAAACAAAACTGACACCTGCACCTCGGAGGAGGAGAAAGCTCTCTGGCTCACGGTTTCAGAGGTTCAGTCCGGAGTCAGCAGGTTCCCAGCAGGCCTATCATGGTGGAAGCACATGATGGAGTAAAGCTGCCCTGTGTACAGCAGTGGAGGCAGAACACGGAGGACGAGGGCTGGTCAGAGATGCAGCCCAGGGACCCCCTTCCTCCACACAGGCCCCACTTCCCAACAGGACATTCAACTGTGCACGCCAGGGGGCTGAGCCACTGCTGAGAACAGCCGCCGGCCAACAGGAGTTTTCGCTTGTTAGGAATCTCTTAATCCACTCAAACTAACAATCAAGATTAACCACCACAGGGACCTTTTGGAATGAAGTGAAGCAGGTTATCTGTCCAATGGTAATACCTGCCTGAGGATTCTTGGGAACATTAATTAATTAATTAATTTGTACAGGCTCTCACTTTGTAGTTAGACTCATAGTGATACTCCTGTCTCAGTCTCCCCAGTACTGGGATTACAGGTATGTGCAACCATGCCCAGCTTCAATAGCCAGTATGGAGCGCCTGGGGCTCTGGGATTGGCACGGCATGCGGTACCGGGAATCAATCCCGGGTCCTTGTGCTAGGTGGCCGTGTGCTTAGATCACCGAGCTATCTCCCCAACTCCTCTTGGGAAGATTAAATAAGATAAAGAAGTGAACTTTATGAACTCTACAGTGATGAGTAAATTTTATTATTGTAATTTCCCTGCCAACACTCCAAAGTGCTCATCACTATAATCTGTACCCACGGAGCCAGGAAATGATATTTCAAGTGTCACTGCCTTTTGTGCCTCCAAACAATGACCGTAACAGCCCACATGCCATGCTGCTAAGATGGCAGAACAAACCAACTGCCAAGACACTGGTGAGTCAAGCCAAAGCGTTGTCATTTCATACCATTGCTCATTTCTCACAATATGACCAGAAATGTTTTACTTTATTGGCAATTATCATTTCAGTGGTAAAGCACTATGCCTCTCTAAAATAATGACTAATAAGGTTTACTGAAATTGGTTCAACCCTAAAATTCATTGGCATCCCTTGCAAAACTTTGTATGATTGAGTAACATTTTCAGGAGCTCATGCAAGAAAAGGATAAAGAAAAGCCCCATGTCTCAGTTCTCAAATGCTCTGCCAGCCTCAGGCATGGGTTCGCAGCAAACTCCACTGGGATTGCCCCCTGACAGACAAGCAGGCAATTCAAGCAGTCACCCTCCTCCAGCTTCTTTTTTGCCTTTTCATGTATTTCCAACCTCCTGAGTTTATTTTTATATGTGACTTTGAATTTTTATTTTAGCATAGATTTTAAAACAGTGGTATAAATGAACCAAAGACTATAGGATTTTTTTTTTATTGTTGTTGTTCTTTGGATGCAAATTAGAGGGGAAAGAGAGAAAAGAGTAAAAACAAAAGAGAAGGGTAGGAGGTGATGGAGAAAGAGAAAGGAGAAGTGAAAGGAGAAGTGAGAATATAGGAAGGAACTGAAGAGAGCGGAAGGTCACTATGGAAGGCACCGAAGGAACGAGCCCTTGTAAAGTGACCACTAAACTAACTGCCAGGCACAAAAATCAACTCCTGGCCTTCAAAGATGAACAACAGCAGGGAAACTAAGGCAGAGAATCAAAGCAAGAAAACGGAACCCATAAGGAGGGGCGGAGGTACTGTGTCAGTTTCCCATTACTGCAGCAATATATCTGCACATCCAACTTAGCAAGAGGAAAAGATATTCTGGCTCACAGTTTTGTGTGGTTTTGGTCCATGGTCAGCTGGTCAGGTGTCAAGGCAACAACACATTACGGTGGGGGCGCTTGATGGAGGAAAGTGATTCGCCACATGATCAGGAACAAAGAAAAGATGAGGGGAAGGCAGGGGTCCCAGTATTCCCTTTAAGGCCATGCCCCTCAACCTCACTTCCACCATGAGGCCTCTCTTCCTAAAACTTCCACCACCTCCTAGTGACATGAAGCTGAGGTTGAAGCATTCAGCACATAGGTCCTTGGGGGATGTTGAATAGTCAGGTAATTACAGAAGGTTGGGCATGTGCCTGCAGTTCCAGCCAATTAGGAGAATAAAGCAGGGGTATCACTTGAGCGGGGGAGTTTGAGACCAGCTCCGGCAACATAATTACCAGTCTGTCTCAAAAAAAAGTGAAACAAAACAACCTATATTTGGGAGGTGGAGCCTTTAAGAATGAGGAGGTTATTAATCGAGAGGAATGCCTCTCTTGCAGGAGTGGGATAATCCATACCAAAGTGAGATACCACTCATGGGCTGTTCTAAGCCAGCTTGCTGTGAAACAACTCTGCCCTCGTACTTACTTTCTCCTTCTTAGACTTCGGTTTGCCTTTTTCATTTCTGCTGGGTTATGCTGAAGAGGAAGGCCCTGGCCAGATGCCGCCCCTGTACCCTTTGACTTCCTGGCTTGCAGAACCAGTGCTGTTTTTATTTTCTATTTCTTGCCAATGTTAGCTTGAGGTCAGCACTTTACTAAGGTTGCAAGCAGCATACAGTCTGAGAGAACCCTCCCTCTTTTGGGCCAGAGGTACTACAGAAGAGGCTCATACAAATAAGAGTGTGGGAAGGCGTTTGACTTTGTCGTTGCTCTCATTTTTATTATAATTGAGTGGTCACTGATAGGAATCTGTGACCTTTGATAAGCCACAGCTCAGGCAGCTGAAACTTTCTCTGAGAGAAACTTGTTCTTATTTGTCAGGTGGGAAAAAAGAAGCCTTCATGGTCTACAGTGTAGGGAGAAGCTGAGACTGGAAATACTGGGATGCTGACAAAAGTATCTTGCCTGAGACAATTCCAGTCATTAGTCACTAGGAAACCCTGTGTCTCATGACACTAACTTTGCAAAAAGTATAAATAAACGCGCCTGTGGCGATTGTCCAGTCCTCTTTTCCCATCTGGAGAGATGCCTCCACCTGACCTCAGCTTTTACCTCTTGTCTGTATTTTCTGGATACCCTAGCCATTTTCTACCCCCAGGAGCATCAAGAGCTGTGCTGGCCCATGGCACTGGGGTGTAGGAAGAATATCTGTTTCTTTTCTCTGACTGCTGTGACTGAGGATGCATGGCCTTAGACACAGGGATATTCTATGGTGGCAGCTTTAGCGGCTAAAACTTCAACAGGAGTCCACTCAGTCTGGTCGAAAGAATAGGAAAAAGGTCTCATAGATGCAGGGGTTGGGGGCAGGGGTAGGATCCCAGAGAGGAGGGAATTACATAATGCCTCAATGTTGTCATGTGTTAACCATGACATATGGACTATGTTAGAAACTTTGCTCAAGTCCCAGTGAGGCCCCTCATGCTGCAGGGTGGAGTTCACAATGGATAAGAAAGGTTTTGAAAATTGAGCTGATATCAAAACAATTACTCACAGAATGTAGGACAGAACTGCACAGAGTGTCTGGTAAGAAAAAAACTGAACATTTTCCAAAGGACTTAGAGTTTTACAACATACTATACAAAACTGTCCAAAATTCAGTTAAAGGTATTTGACATGAGAAGGACCAGGGAAATGAGAGCAGTTAAGAGCAGACATAATCAAGAAATGCCAACACTAAGGTGACACGGATGTTGGGATTACTAGAAAGGCTTATAGCAGCTATGTTAACTATGACCAAGGACATGAGAATAAACATTCTTGGGATGAAAAGGAAGGCAGAAGTTCTTACTATAAATGTAAAAACTAAGAAAGAGATGAGTGTAAGTTCTAGAACTGAAAAACACCAAAACAAATCAAAACATGTGGGAAGGGCTCAACAGGAGGATGAAGGTGACAGGACACTGTCCATGAACACAAAGATATAATATTATATAATTTCAAGAAAATACAGAAAACATTTTGGAAAAAAGAATCTGATAGACATGTGGACCCATACTAAACTATCTCACATTAGTGTTATTGGCGTTTCATGAAAACAGATTGCGATAGAATGACGGAACAATAGCTGAAAACTTCTCAAATTTGGTCAAAGTCATTACAGACTCTCACAGTGCTGTCTGGTTATAACACACACACACACTCCACCTTCATCAGAAAGGCAGAGAAATAAGCATGAATAAAGATGCAAGTGTGATGGGCTATCACCATTTTTAAGAGGTCATAAGTACCAAGATCTGAAGTTTCTAGTGCCTTCCCATAATCCAGCAGAACAAGCAGTCATTAGAACTCTGTCAAAAAACTGGTTTATTTCCCAACTTAAGCTAGATAATTTGGCACATTACTGACCCTGCTTTTTGGTCAGAAACAGGCAGAATGAAATGCAAGAGTTCTCTGATTTTTACTTTAAATATAGCCTAAAAGAAATTTGTAAAACACTCTGGCACATTTCTAGATTGACATTTAAAATGTTTTTGCCAAAATATGAGTTATAAAGAATGTAACTGCCAGCACTCTGTAAATATTGAGATGTAAAAGTAAGATGGAATCATCATTATTCATTTTTAAAGAATACATGAATAGCTGCTCTTTAACAGTCATAAATTTTGCAGAATTTCATTTTTGCTATGAATTTTTATTTTCATTTTTTTGAAGGGATAAAGTGTTTCCTGATTTTATATATTTTTGTGTTAATGTTGTTACTCGTTCCTCTATCATATTTTTCTGCATCAAATATACTCATTGAATTTTAATTCAATGGTCAAAATATTTTTTTAAAAATCTCTGATACCATTGTCACTATGCTTAGAAGACTGTTTATCAAAACAACACAAGTTGCAACATTTGACAAATAGTTACTGAATGTAAACAAAACATAATATAAATTTTTATAAGAAATTCTCATCTTTTGAGAACTTACTTTTCAATTATTTCATGTAATTAGGGATAAGTGTTCTTACCACTAAAATGAGTCAAGGATGTTTGCATTCTTAATCAGATCATGTTTATTCTGAGAAGTGTAAATGTATGAAATGTATGAAAATTTTGTTATACAAACATCACTCCACTTTTTGAACTCCCAAGTTATATGATAAATGGCTCACGTTGGAGTATTGATGTTAATTATCAGGGTAAGGATTAATCAAGTAACGCAAACTTAGTGCACTAGCTACTCCTGCATCTGGGCTGTCTCTGTCATTCACAGTCTTTGACAAGTTATGCTACAACTATATAGATAGAAGTTAACTTGGAAAAGCCTATTAATAGGCAAGTAAGTACTGCCTGTGCATGCAAATAAATTGGCTTTACCCCAAGGAAGACCAAGCAACTTCCTCCTCACTAGAGAAGAAGCAAGTTTTATATCTATTAAAGAAATTCATCTCAATTTTGTCATAAATGATCTGCTATGAACTGAGTTTAAGGACCTCCTGGCTCTCTCATTCATAAACTAAGTTTAAAATGCTCATGTTTATTTGTATCACAGTTAGGATTTTACCCTCTTTGAAAGCCTGTCTTTTAACACTGTCTTACAGTTTGGCTAGATTGACCGCCAATGTATTTATCGAAGGACTATTTAAAGATTCAGAAAACACATAATTTGCAAGAAGAGTCTTGTCTGAGTGTTAGAATCATTCATACCTAGCTCCTAAAACTGAACACTCTGAAACACCCCCAATTTTTGTTTTTCATAATCCCTGTGTTTTTACATCCTTGGGCAAAACAATGTACTAAGAAGGGTTAGAGATACGATTTTTTGGTACGATGCTCAGACATGGGCTTTTCCTACTGAAAGTGAGAGAAAGGGTTAATAGAAAAGGAGCTGAAGAAGAGAAACTGTACCACTGGTAGAGAGCCAACCTGAAGCAGACCAATAAACAACAAAGCACATAGGAAGATGAGGATTTCAGCGTTTATCTTCTCACCACACTTGTGCACACACATCTTTAGGAAGTCTTTGCACAGGTTAAATGTAAACACTTGGAGGACTGCCGAACCTCAGCAAGAAGCACAAACATGAGTTTCACCTGGCTATGGTTTCTGTGTGATTTGTCCTCATCAAAATTCACACTGAAGCTTGATTTCTCAAAGCAGCCTTGTTGGGCAGGTGATTACATCCTGTGGATGCTACCCTCATGAGTGGATTACTATCTTTATAGGGAGGTGATAATTGGGGTCAGTTCTCTCCAGATTGGACTAGGTATAGCAAGTAGTGGGTCTCCAGCGACTGAGTTATAGTGGCCAAGACAGTAGGTTGTTGTACAGCAAGAGCCCCTTGTGCTTTTCCCCTCATGCACATGGTGCTTTCCCTGTCCACCTCTCCACCTCTGAGGCCACACCATATACAGACACCTAATCATGTACTTCCCAATCTCCAGCACTGTGGGCCAAAATAAATCTCATTTGCTGATAACCCAGCCGTAGATGTGATAGCAACAACAAGTGGACTAGGAAATAGCCTTAATTCTACACTATTTGAGAGTCATCCTCTTTTTAAAGTTTTCAATTACTATAGGAATCTAATTAGATAGTCACCTGCCTTTCCTTCAGAAGACCATTTGAGAAGAGGCTTCCTGGTGAACAGAGTGGCCTTCTTAAGCAAGATGGAAAAAGGAAAATAGAACGTCATCCCCCACAGGAATCGGAAATAGCCAGCAGGTTTCTAACCCACAGGCCCCATCTCCTGATTTGGGTGACTTAGATGAGAGTTGTTTGACATTCAAGTTTTGGCAGGACACAAACACACAAATGATAGCAAATTTCCAAAGTAATATCGTGTAAAAGAAGTCCCCACTCCCCTCCCCCCACAACTGCACAGTATACTATAAACAGACTGAGGGATACATTGCTACTTAAAACTTGTTTCACTTGATTATGGAAAAGCTGATTTTCCAGTTTGCTTGCTGTGGCTGAATTTAACTGCTTCATATTGCCACAGAGTCAAATACTGTATTTGTCTTGCGAGATCATGGTAATCCTTTTGTGAATAACACTAAACAGAGACCAGATGAGAAACAAGGATGCCAGTCACTGCAGGAGGTCCTTGGAGATCCAAGTTCACAGCTCAGAGAACAGCTTCTGTGCAATGTCTCTTCCCTCACTGATCGTCATTGATGTATCCCCATTGCTACAGGCTGGCTAGACGGTGGTCACTCACCACAGAAGAAATGAAGACATCATTGATGGACTCCCGAACATCGCCGGATTTCCACATGAAATGATGCAAGGTGATTGAGGCTATTTTCTCACCGAGTTGTGCAGAAGTAAAGATACCAGACAACCAACACTGTCTGTGGACTTCAAGATCTGCCTCTGGTGTCTCCAGCATCTGGCATCTCTAAGGATCCGGCTCCTCACTGGCACTGGCATGTAGATTGCCCCGCTTCTATTTTGAGTCTCCTAGTCTTCTCCTGTTCTTTAACATCCCATCCTATCAAAACCACAGATGTTAAAGTAGACTCTTATTTGGCAGAATTGTCCTTAAATACTGAGCAGATGAGGGCTAAAGGAACCTCAGTGGTAACTGAATACATCTACTCATCAGATAGGTGTGAAATTAGAAAAAGTACAGATGACTCTACCTCTCCATTTGGCAAGCAAGCCAACGGGAAGCCAGGATTGTTAAGTAGACGTCTAATTACTAGACAGGGCCAATGAAGGCTGCATCCCAGGAGAGAGTTTTTCTTATGATTTTAGGCAACT
>PVKN010011122.1:0-21970 GCA_004027915.1 Capromys pilorides
TGCTGCTTCATGCTGCCGAGTAGAATAAAAAGATCTTACGCTGACAACCACAGAGATAAACAATTCAAAATTAAGCATAATACTGCTTCTTATGGGGCTAATTTTCATTACAATCAGAAATAAAGTTTGAATATAAATTGCTATCTAATAGCTATCTCTCTAATGGGATAATAGTGAATCATGTCAAAAATAGATGTCACGGCTGCATATTACAAAAATTAAAAGCATTAAGAGCATTCAGTGCTATAAAACATCAGCTCAGTAAGGAACATTTATATACAACCAGATTCTAGAATTTATACAGGCAAAAGGCTTCACATATTTCTAAAATAATCACATTAAAGAGAAAGAAACATAACTCAGTGTTTTAAAACTAGGCTGGGGAAAAAAGTTAGCATGATCAACAGGAAGTGTTAAACATTTTAGTCTGTTTGATGGCTGAGTACTAATTGGATAAACAATAAGAAACATTCTAATATATCCAGGATGTTTGCTTTTTCTTTAGAGCACAAATCACTTTTCTCCACTGGATCTGGCATGAAGTCATAAACGTTATAAAAAAAAAAAAAAAAAAAAAAAAAAAAAAAAAAAAAAAAAAAAAAAAAAAAAAAAAAAAAAAAAAAAAAAAGAAAAGAAAATTTTCACTGTAAAACAAAACATGTGCTCTGCCTGGGCATGTGTAGCTATGTGGCAGCAACATGGTACCATGGGAAGAGAACCAGAAAGAGGGCCAAACGCCCAGCCCTGGCTCTAGCAGTAATGACCTGATCATTGACTGCGGGGCAGCCTTCAGTTTTCTAGCACTCCTGCTGTCTCAGTGAGAGAGCTTGACCACTAGAAGCTGGCTCTCTTCTGGAGCTAAAATTCTCACACTTTCAGATTGAGATTGTGTGACTATACCATTGACATTTCCCTACTCAATATGGAAGCAAAAGGCAAAACCTGAGGCCACAGAGGAGAGGCAGCCCCTAAACACTCCTCTGTGAGGCTACTCACTTGCCAGGATGAACATGAGGGAAAAGCTAGTAATAAAGGTTGAAGCTCCTGGGCAGAAAAAATCAAGTATCATGAGGAGTCAAGTTTCAAGGACTCATTTTAAAAATAATTTGAATAGTTTTTCTCTACAAGTTTTAAACAGAGGGCCAGAAAGTAAATTTTTAAGGCTTTCTGGGCCATAGGTCTGCTTCAACAACCTGCAGTTGGTATGTAAAGGAACGGGTAAGACTGTGTGCCAATAAAACTTTATTTTAAAAAAAAAAAAGCACAGCCAGATTCTGTCTACGTAGGTTTTGCCAAATCCTGAGAAAGATGATTTTGATGAGTCAAAACATCTCACTAAAGGATGGTAAGCTGCAAAGTCATCAACAACAGTCATTGGCCAGAATCCACCTTCACGTGACACCCCTAGGAACTGCCACACATGCTGATTTTGGAACCCCATCTGAGCACACCAGAAATAAAACACTGCCATCACCACTCAGAAAGCAGAAAGAACACTATGTTCATGTCTTATGAAGTCTGCTAGCAAGTCCAGGATGTTTTCACAACCCAAGCCCATAAATAACCTGGTCTAGTGATTTATTCCCAATGTTGATTACATGGTAAATGTGGTAACCACTGTCACAGGCATGAGGAGTGGTGGGAAGGAAAGGGAGCAAAGATGAGGCATCAAAAATATACCTTCTTCTGAGAATTTCAAAAAGACTAATGACTAATTCCAAGTCAGTGAGTGAACTTATAGAATAACGTCACACATAGATTCTCAGTCAGCAGCACCATTTCAAGTAAATCACTGAGAGGATGGGGTAGGATTTGAGGATGAAATAGTTGGCTGACAGTTTTTGTCCTGAACAGAGAAAGTGTATTTTGTACTATTTACAAACAATAGTTTGTTTTATTTTTTAATCCTAGCAAGGGTTCATGGTTCTACCTCATTTCACTGCAGAACAGTTGAGATATTTTGAGTTAAATTTTAGAACTGGCTACTTGAACACTAAATTATTTTCTTGGGTACTTAATAATTGCTAGTTTTCAGTCATTTTAAATGGAAGAAGGTTAATTTGTCTTGCACAGAGTCACTGCTTTAATTGGCCTGAAGGAATTTAAGAATAGCAATAGGAGATAATGCATTCCAGGCCATTAGCTTTAGTTCTTGAGTCAAGCAGAGCATCTGGGCCTACTTACATGCCTATGCATCTGTTCATTATGGCTAACGAACTTATTTGAGAGATCAGCATTTATAGCAGAGTTGTAAACACAAGGCTTATTATTTTGGCCAGAATCAAGTTCTTTCTATACTAGATGCTAATTTTGTAGGTTTCCTCTGCTGCACAAATTACTCTTTATTAGTTTATCCTAAAGCAGCCATAACTTTGCTTACAGAATAGAGAACTGAAATCTCTATCCCAGACACAAGAGACCACCACTGTCATCTGCCATTGACTAAGCCCAAAGATCCCAGAAGGCAGAAAAGCTATTTCAACTGAGACAATGAACACGTTGTCTAGGAAGTGGCTCAACATCTTCATAGACTCCTGGAAAACAATGGAATAGTCTGCCCTGGGCCACCAAATGGTTCTATATCTAGTCTTTCACAGCCTAAAGTTCTTCTTTGATTATTCTCTTTCCTATCATCAGTTGAAGTCCTTTGGAAAAAAATCAAGTTACCCTAGAAAGTCAACAGTCACAGGCATATGCTGCAGTGCACACTGGTTTTCATAGAGCTAAACAACTCCGAAAAATTTAAAGAAGACCTAAGACAAGTTTGTATCAGTGAAGGGGGAGGAGGGAGGTGTCAAACCTTCCAGGCAGTCCTCAGAGAAATAGGTACTTCTGTAGTGTGGGAACCAAATAGTCACAGAAACTAATCAATTGCCTGGAGTAAGAGACCCTGAAAGGGAAAAGAGAGAAAGAGAACACAGCCCCAACCTCATCTCTATATGTACCCTCCATGATCAACGAGAAAACCTGCACCCAGGTCTTTCTGCACACATGGAGCATAACAAACTCTCAGAATCCTGGGGTAACCTTAAAAGGCTATGGTCAATTTTTCTGACTCTTCTGTTAAATTCTAAGGCTACCAAGACACCAATATTTAGGCCTAATCTTTTTCAACAGATATCTGATGAAATAATAAAGACTATATGCTCTTTGTCACATGGTCATGAAGAAGGTCACATTATAGCTATCAGAAACAGTATATCAGAACAAGAAGCTGAAAACACAGACTGGGAAGGTTGATGGTTTCCAGAAACTGTGAGACCTCAGACAGGTGAGCTACCTTCTCTCTGTTAGTGTATTGATCTAAAAATGGTGCACAGCCCAGCTTTATTCAATACTTCTCATAACTACTGTAAAGATTAAGTGACTTAAGATATGTCATGTTTATTCAATGGTACTTGGCACATAAAAGTACTCAGTAAACTTTGCTAGATACTGTTATCTTGCTTTATGTCATTACATTCCAAAAAATTTGATCTGATGCTTAGGACTGTAGAATTGAAAAAGCTCAGCCCATTTGTATTTCTATCAGCACCGTAGTGGTGTCCAAATCCCCACAAATATTAATCTCTAAAATTAAACAACAACAGTAGTCTACACTCATCATGTCATGCAGTTCGCTCTCTGGAAGGTTCAGTTAATAGTTGCTGGGTCCTGAAATAGGACTCAAAGTGCTCTAACCTCCTTCGAGAAAGGCTTTGCATAAATAGTGTAGATTGTGTCACTGGGGAAATGGGACCTTCCACACTAAAGTTCAAGCACATTCCATAAATTTCTTAGTGGGTTCAATCAAAAGAACATGCATGGTTTTTTTAAACAGGAGCCAGTTTTGAATGAAAAGCCAGAACAGACACCATTATCCAATGACACAGATGTATTAACATTGTTTTCAAACAGCTAACTTAGTTTGTGAAGTATTCAGGCACAAAAAAAGCTCTCAGGTACTGAAAGGCAGGAAAGTAGACAGGTGGGACTCTGTTTCCAAAATTTGTGTTTATAAGAAGTAACTTGCTTGTATGTTTAGCCATTTTTATTTGCTGTATGCCACAGTGAAAGAAAAATATGTCATGAAACAAACTCCATGAAGCCTTATCTAATATGTAGCCAGAAGAGACACCAATGCCAGGAATCTTCCTGCATGCAACAGTGGGATTTCTAGGACACCAGGTGCCAAATAATACACAGCTGGGCCTGGCCACAGTACCCACCACACATGGTTGTGAGATTATATATATATATATATATATATATATATATATATATATATAACAAGAATACCTGCCTCCAGTAGACTGACACAGAAACTTTCCCCTCCACCATCAGCAGACTACATGAGCAAATGCATGGGTGCTAGTTCCTGGACCATAGGTGATTCATGCATGAGCTGAGGCAACTGTGCACACAGCGCAGAGCTCGGCAGGCCCGCCAAGCTGCAGGCCTCAGCATTGTGAGTTCACATCCTTACAAAACATCTTCCTTTTCTTATCAGCCATGTCCTTCAAGTCAAGTCATGGAAAACACACTCCAGTGGCTTCTCCAGACCTCGAGACTCTGTACAGTCATGCGGCTTCCCTGTGCTCATGGACACCCAGCTAAGGGAGGCACAGTGGTTTACGAGCAACCTGCAGTCACTAGCATCAGCCAAGAAGAAAGGATGCCTACTCCCAATTCAAGTGTAATCACTCTACAGAGTAGCTACAGCTCAACCTGGAAACATGAGCCTTTTACATGCAAGTACAGAACTACCTAAGTGAGCAAATGATCATTCAGTTCAACAGGATAGTAAAAACAAATATAAACAACCTTTAAATAAAGATCCCAACTTCTTCAGAGATCCTCATTCTTCCTGTTTTATCAGTCTGGTTTATTGGGGAAAGCAAGAATCTCTTTAATACTTTATTCTTAGTGGTGTGTATTCTAATGCTTAGACACTAGCTTTAATTGCAGTTCCCAGAACATGTCCCTTACAATATTCTGGGTAGATTTGTGCAATGGCAAAGCCTTTTGAAGCCTAAGTTAAGCTTCTAGTATACACAAAGTATTTGAATCACGGTAGATAAATAATGCCCAAGTCTTCACTTTGACATTTCTATATGTGTCCTTACTGCTTCCCTCAGAGGGGACTTTATTTAAAATAATGCCCACTTAAGTGAAAGATTCCATCTCCATTTTTCAACTGCCAAAAAGTAAATGAAAACCCACACAATTTATTTTTCAAACATGATGTGAAGCAACCAAAAAGGACTTCCTGAAATGCTTGGAAAATTGGCTTTACAGAAGTAATTAGCTGGAACTCTTCCCTTGCACTGGGATAAGTTTACGATTCCATGTATAAAAGGTCAACCAAAGATTTACAAATGTCATTTTCATTCAGAAATCCCTATACCTGGCAGACTTTGGGACTAAGAGAAATATATAAATAAACACATCTTTGTGAACTATTTCATCTCGTGACTGGGATTTTTTTTTTTTAATGTGTCTTCTCCCCGACCAAAGATATTTTCCCTGGAGATGTTCCAACAATATACTGTTAACACACGCCCATTGTGGAATTCATCTGGAAAATTTTGCAACTTAAGAAAACATTTCAAACATCTAACAGGCGTCTCCATGGACCTGCAGACTACAGACAAAAAAACATAGTAAATATTTTTGGTCAAGCTCAAAAAGAGTTCAGTGATTTGTGCAACTGAGCCAGTGTACTTGCTCATAATAATGCAATGAAGAAGTCAGGATACCGTTCACATGCATTTGGTTTAGAAATTAAGGATCGAAAGGAGCAAATGTAGACAGCACCTGACTCAGATTAGAGGTTCAATAAATATTTGCTGAACCAATGACAGTTAAGTCTTATAGTCATTAACTAACTTCTCTGATGTAAGATGTTTAAATCGTGATGCTTTAATTTCCTAAATGAAAGAAATGGGCCTAAGACAATCAATTCTCATCATTCAAGTAGTTATGTCTTTCCAAGTTACTGCCAAATTAGAAAATACTCACCCTTATCTCCTCAGGGAAACACAGGCCTGGGCTCCTGCAAGCCTCTGGTCATTCACAGTTTCAATCCATCAATCAAACCATACCCTTGAGTGGTGTGCTCCTACATAAAGACTTCATCTATAGACATTGCCGATTTATTAACATCAAAGTTATAGGGAATGGTAACGCATGCTTCAACAAAGCTTATGCAGCACATATACTTTCTGTGTGAGCCACATCAGAGCCTTCCTGAGCTCAGGAATACCGCGCAAAACTTTGACACCACACTTGGAGCCACTTTTAATAATGACGTCATCAGTATCTGTCTGTATGTGTATTTCACAGAGCATGGATATAAAGACATTTTTCGTAGCATGAGAGCTGAAACAAAAAGAACACTATCCTCCTTCCATCTTTGCTTGAACCAAGCATCTGGAAGAGTACACTCACTCCCAGCTCTGTAAGCTTTCTCAGAAGACCAGAGCAAGCACTGAGCATTGATTTGGGGGGCTAAACATAAATTTCAAGTTATGCAAATTTCCAACGTAAGTTGCATTCTTTCTGAACTACAACTAATAAAGACTGGTGTCAGGAGTGGTGGCACAGATCTCTAACCCCAGCACCCATGGGGCTCAGGCAGGAGGATCACTGTTTGAGGTCAGCCTGGACTACATAAGTATGTTCAAGGCCAGCCTTCACTATAGAGAAACACTGTCAAAAAACAAAAAACAAACAAACAAAAAAAGGTTCAGCTGTCCTTTATTCATTACCTGAATATCAGCAGCCTCTTTGTTGCCAGGCAGCAGACCAGACAGTATAGAATGGTGACCAGAAGGTGACTACAAGAGTATCCCTCCTCTAACAGTCTAGCTTGGGCGTGGGGAGGAGATTCCACTAATACCACCTAAATATATAACCACAACATATGATAACTGTGTGATGTAGAAGCTATTGGAATATAATTTAACAGCAAGCTCAGAAAGACTTCAATGGCATTTAATTCCAGGCAGGAGTCAGCCATGTAGAGCAGAGGCAACACTGGCACAGCAAATAAACCCAAATGACCTAAGTTGAACTTAGGGATAACTACCACAAGCAATGAATTAAATATGCTAAAACTCTGCACAAATGCAAGGTTCTATCTTAAAGGTATACAGTAGCAAAATGATACCAGAAATGACTCCCAAGTTCAATACACCTCATTTTCAAAGATAGAGTAATAGCTCTAAAGACTTTCTGAAGATTTCCTATGTGCCAGTCACAGGTTTGATGGGAAGAATACAAAGAAAAATAGGACAGTTGCTCTCACAGTCATGGACTAATTTCAAGGGAAAGACAGTGGGAGGCAGATCACACACATGGCTTAATAAAGCCTAACAAAAACAATGACAGGGGCTGGCGAGATGGTTCAGTGGTCTAAAGCGCCTGCTTAGGAGGGATCAGGCAACTGCGGGGACTGCAGTTCGATCCCCGGCACCACATGCTGCGCCAGCGCCACCACCAGGGCAGGCTGAGCCAGCCACAAAATGAATAAATAAAGAAACAAACAAACACAACAAGCAAACAAACAAACAAATAAATAAATAATTAATTTTAAAAAAAAAATGACAGACCCTGAGGGGGAAAGCAAGTGTTCTTCAGAGTAGTAATGATTAGATGCACAGAGAAGGTGATATCCTGCCTAGTTTCAAAGATGACAATAGGAATTGGCGTCTAAAGAAGAGGGAACATGGCGTGAACGTACATCCCTATTGCCCAAGCAGGCTGGCGCCTGCCTCTGCAAGGTAACTACTGATGATGCTCCTTTCATTTTCAAACATGTCCCAATTTGCAGAAGAAACTTCTCACTGATGTTGCGGAGTTCTGTGAAGCTGCACAGAGAGGAGGATGGAAGAGATGGGATTATGGACTGACGTCTGGGGGTAGACCACGCTAGGAAGATGGCTCTGTAGAAATGCAGAGCTGGACATACTTAGCTTGTTTGCTTTAGAAGTATGACTGCCAGGAATATGGGAGTAAGGAAGACAATAGTATTTCAGAGGTGGTGTGCTATTAATTAAGGTAAGAAATAAGTTGAATGGCAATAGAGAAGAACAGAAAAGATGTAGCACATGAAGGGCAGGACTTGGTAATCAATTCTGTGGGCACAGAAGGTTGAAAGGCAAGGAAGAAATGGTAATTCCTGTGACTGCATTGTGGGAGACTGAGGAGTTAGTTGCTGGTGAAGCCACTAATGAACATCTAGGAGACAGGGGCAGAGGGGAAAGAGCACCAGGAAGAAAGTCTATTTTGGAGGCACTGTGGAGCAGATAGTCTGTTCTGGCTGTTATAACAACATATCCTATACTCATACACAGGAACTTCTTTCCCCTCCAGAACCTAGAAGCATGGTGCCTGGAGGCCTGCACCAAGCTCCAGGGAGGCCCTTCTCACAGTCTCAGGCTGTCTTCTCAGCATGTGTTCACTTGAAGGTTAAGAAAACAGCTCCTGGGCCAGGGAGATAGCTCAGGGGTACAACTGCCTGCCTGGCAAGTGCAAGGTCCTGAGTTCGATCCCTGGTTGGGGGGGGGGGGGGAGAAAGAAAGAAAATAGCTCTCCCAGGCCTCTGGAAGGCCATGATCTCATTTATGAGGGCAAAGCACTAATTACCTGTCACCTTCTAGTGCCTAAGGGATGCACTTTCAACATAGGAATTTGGGGGGAACAAAAACCAAGATGGTATCAAAAGCCTTCAAAGAGGGAGGTGCAGATGACCAGAGCTTCAGAAAAGACAAAGAACAGAACTTATGCATCTGACTGCTGGGGATAAAATAACAGAGGAAGAGATAACTAGGAGGAGGATGAGAAGAAAAATAAAGTATAGACCAAGAGAACAGACCCACTGTAATAGATAGCCCTGGGCATCAGCACCCCCAGACATTCCTCAACACTCACCCCTAAGTAAACAAAATGGTGTGCTACTCAAATATAATTTCAACATGAACCTTCCGGCTACTTTCATTCCTGGCCCTTTAAAGAAGGCTGTCAGTTAAGTAGCTCTTGCTATTAAAGAACTAATGACCCCTGACTGATTCTGAAGATACCAACAATTAAAGGGTGAGCTGAAGCAGACACTAAATCAAAGCCTGACCAGGAACAGGTGCAATGGAGGGGCCTGTCACATAACCTCTTATGGGCTTGCAAATCTAATTCCTTGTGGAAGCCCAGCAGCGAACACGGCCTTCACTTCATATAAGATTCCACTGTTCATTTCTCCGCATTCCCTGACCAATGAGCATGGAGTCATTGCAAGTGGCGGGCAAAACAAAGGCCTGTCGCAGCTGGCAGCCTCTCAGGGCACACGAAACCATCTGAAAACCCAGGCGTGTATTCAGAGGGCTGGCCAGCGCTGCTTGTCACAAGCACCTCAGGCACTCCGTCCCAGACAGACGATTTCTCTTCAGGACATGGACAATAATCTATTTCAAGCTAATGTCCGCATCTTCAGATAACAAAATGATCCCTCTGCTCAACACTGTGAACCCAAGTTTACTGATTATGGTACAGGAAATGTGTGGACTACTTCTGTGTTTATACACATTAAAAGCTTCCAGTGGTTTACAGCAACTAAATGCCAGAGTAGAAAACTGGCCCTAGCAGTAGAAAAAGGGCCTTGTGAGCATTCATATTCCATTCTAAGTGTTGAACAATCACTGCTGAGCTTACTAAATGTAGCAAACTAACATGAAAATTCTTTTAAAAATAAGATTAATAGCATCGTCTTAATAATGAATAATAACATCTTAAGCACCGAATTATCTGGTTCAATTCACTTCGTGTACAGATCCAACTGCAACACCTTAATGTTCATGGAAACATCTGGGCAGCACTGGTAGACAACAGGAAAACGTGCTTCTCTTCTAAAGGCAAAATAGAAGCTAACCTCTAACGTCAGGAAGCATTACACGCAAGAGCAGCAGTGTTTACAGATCTGAGCTGACAGATCTACCCTGAGCCATGTTCTTCCTGGGTAAGTGTTTCCCACTGATGAGAACACTGCTCACCAGGAGGCTGAGCAAATGTGTCTAGGGAGCAGCTGTCTGGTTTGTGGCCATAACTACCAGCCAAGAAACTTGGCTTTCCTGGAGCAGGAACAGTGGTAGCCGAGGGAATCCATCAGCTCACCAGCATGCAGACTACATCACGTGTACACCACTGTCAGGCAAGTTCTGGGGGTGTTGCCAAGGAACAGGGAGTGAATGATCCAGACTACCCCTGGGAAGACTGGCCTCTTTAGAGACAGCAAAACCACTAATATTTTAATGGGCAGGAAAAAATTTCCTCTATTTTGGTAAAATCCAGGACCAAATGACATTCTGCATGCAGAATAACACATACTGCACTACACATATGAAAAGGCTTGCTGCCAACACTGGGCTTCTAATAAAACCACAAGGCATAGTTTTAAAACTATGAGATACATTTCTCTACTTCACTAACAATGTATGCCCATTGCAGAAAAATGAGAATTCATAAATGCATTCTTCTGGCATCCTAGAGATAAATTTTGTGAGGAAGCTATTGACAAAGGCATACACAGGGTCAGAAAGACCAATCCAGGAACTGCAGCAGGACAGGGTTACTGCAGGAGAGCAACTGTCCGCAAAGGGAGTGCATGGAGCCTGGGTAGACAGCAGATCTGAAGGGAAGACCGCGTAAGGCTGGAGTTACCATGCTCATGATTGAAACTTGTCTCACTCACGCATGTGTTTAGCAATAACTCCAAACACCTCCATACTTCCAAGTGGCCTGCCTTTGTCTCTTCCTAGCAAGCAACTCTACACACTACCGAAACTTCCATCGCCCACACCAATCTTCATGCATAATTTCCAATCCTATCACTCTGTTGTAAGAATCATTTTAAAAATCACTAAAGACATAAACCTGAGACTGACATTCAAAAGCTATGCCATAATTTGGCCTCAAGCAGAGCATCACAGAGGGAAGCTGAAAAATATACTTTAATGAGTACCTTAAGAGGGGTTTCTCATTTAAATAACAGAGTTTGGATGAGGCAGGTAATAGCTGCTGACAGGTCCTGAATGCAATCAGTGGCTGTTTGGAAGGGAGGATCTTTGCCGTTTTATTAACGACAGTTCTAGAGAACAGCAGCTGTGGAAAGAATAGAAGGAGTAGCAGAGATAAGGCGGGGAGGGTGGTCACTCGGAATGACTGCTAAGTGAGGGATGAAGTGGCACAAGCCTGAACATGAGTGCTGAAGGGCAGAGGAAAGAACACCCAAAGGCTGTCATTACTCCTCAGAACAGATGGACAAAGGAATGGTGACAGGGAAGAAAGGGTTAGCACTCCAGGAGAGCGGGTGAAACTAGCCAAGAAAGTTCCCACCCCAGAGGCAACAATGAGAAAGTGGGCAGAAAGCTAGCTCAAAGAAAAGTAATGATGAACTCACTAAAAGAATGGCAAACTTTGCAACATTCAAAAGATGGGAGGAAAAAAGCAGTGCGGATGTTAATACACAAGGCACCTCAGTCACATGCAATTATAAGTGAATGTAGGTACAGTGTGACCAGTTCTTGGGCCTAACGGTTTTGTATATGTACAGAACAGAGAAAAAGTGACTTAAGGATAGCAAAAGTGATCAAGAGTTGCTATTTCAAAAAGAGAACAGTCCCATGAGACAGGAAGAAAGAAAAATAAAAATGTTGCTTGAAGGTTTACAGACCACAGGAGTAGTGTTTAGAGCCTGACCATGATGACAACTGTGGCAACACCTCTGCAGTAAGGATCCTTCCATTTCTGGGCCACCCTTCCTCCATCCGCCCTGGGCCTGCCCTGTGCTTTGAGCAACAGTGTGCCATGAACATGACTTTGACTTTGGTCTTCAGCAATACAGGCCTTTGTAGCTTCCACGTGTGCTTCCCCCTGAGCTCTTGGTGTGCCCGTACCACTGTCCCAGGAAGTGCTGCGTATGTACCCAATGATGTGGCCCAGGTGGAACAGTCAGCTGGAGGGGAGCAGAGGCACTCCAGCTGGCAGCCAGCACCATAGCCCAAGACGTGAGCAACACTATTCTGGCTGCCCCAGCGCTGGCTGAGTCTCCTCAGACCACACCACATGGAGCACAGCCAAACCATCCTCACTGAACTCAGCCCTAATTGCAAACCCACAGAACACTGAGCAAGAGAATAACTGTTATTTTAAGCCACCTAGCGATAGAGTAGCATAAGCAGCAATAGATGAAGGATATGAGAACCAAGTTCTTTTGAAAGTGACTAAGAAATGACTAAAGAATAAACTGTTGAATTCAGTTAGAAACACAACTCATCTGCTCAAAAGCTGTCTAATTTTTAAGCTGCTTGACTCATCTGAGCCATGTAAAAGTTTAAGAAGGATAATATATTGCTTAACCCAATACCTGGGACAGTAGATGCTCAATACAAACTATTTACAACAATTATTAAGCACAAGGCCAAGAAGAACATTTCTGAGCATAACCAAAATTATAATAATTTATTATTTGCCTATTTGGAACAGTCTAGAAAATATTTAACAAGCACATTCTCTTCTGCTATTACACAATATTTGCATTTCTAAGATATCTTGTATAACCAACAACTGTGTTATAAAAATAACTACTCTCATAAGGGGAAAATCGTTTAGAATCTATACAATTACAGCTTTATAACAAGTTATTTTCTGCAGGAATTTAATAAATAACCATAGCTTTTGTAGGCAAAACCAATGTTGCATCATATGCAGATTTTTCTCCAAAAACTTCTCATTTTCTTTCTGCAGCAAGACTACCCCTTGCGCTGCCCTGTGTGCTTTCTGATCCTTATCATTTACTGCTTCTTGTAGAGCACAGAAAACAGAAACCGGATGGTTAATATAAACCTTCCAAGTTAAACTGCAGCTTGGAACACAGCAGAATGTGGAGGGAAAGAACCAAAGCACATCAGCTGACTGCCCAAGCTGAAGTACCACCCAGTACCTTTGTTCCTAGGAATAGTTCTAGTGCCCATGAGGAAAGGTTCATCAACAGAAGAAGCTTGGAAGCAAGCAGGGCTCTCTGGCCTCCATCACATCCCACTGGTGGTACAAAAATGGATTCTACAGGAGCAGCCTACCGCATTGGTATCCTAGCTCTGCCACTCAATAAATTCTGCCTATCATTCATGACAATGGTTGGTATATTCAACACCTTCTTATGCATCACATAGGAAAAAATAACAACTAAAACCTCTATCAACTTCTGTCATCATGCACAGTCAGAGGACTACTGAACTGTCATGAAGATTCCTGGAACTCACTTTTGATCCAAGCAGCTGTATTCTAAGTGGACAGCTCCCTCATGAAAAGGCTGTTTTACAAAACTAAGGAAGACAACTTCCTGTCTCTCAAATTCATTATCTTTAGAATCCCCGGTGATTGTGAACATGAACGCATTCTTGTGTTAAGAATGAGTGGGAAAGCCCCACAACATTCAGAAGGTAAACAAGAAAATCAGGCAGAGCAGAGAGAGCTAGGCCCTCCCGATTCAGGAGATGGTAACCAAATGTGAGGCTGAGGAAATTCAGATATTCTCAAAATACCATCTGGGGACCTAGCATACTTCACACAGAAGATGTGCTCAAGGAAGCATATGCCAGACCTGGCGACAGATAGGAGGAATGGGAAAAGCCAGAAAGAAAAGCAGCAGAGTTTCTGAGATATTCAACAGAAGGCAAATAGAAAGAAACAATGCATTGAGAAAAGTAGTATTTGATTAGGAAAATAGAAGAAGTTACTAATGAGGACAAAAGAGCAACTAGCCTGCCTCTGCACACGTAGGCAAACTCTTGAAGCAGGCAGTGGCATAAACAGCAGCAGCAAACACACTGTCATACAGCACAGATAAATAACCCAGACAGCATCATATGGGCCCAATTATATGTCAGCTTAAACAAAGTACTTGGCACGACAGCGGCAAACTCTACTTTGAAGGTCTTTAGAAGAATGTTCCTGTGAAATTTGCCATGCCTATTAAATGACAATCTTTATCACGTTATGCGCTTCTTTTTACAACCACCCTGGCATAAAACTTCACTTTGGTTAATACAAAGAAGAGTTGTAGTTCTCTTGGGTATTGTTCTGTTTTAACCATATGGACGTGGAGAGCTGATCTTTTCTCTCTGGACGCTAGAAAGCGCAGAGCCAAACGGCCACCCTTAGCATGCCTAGGGCTAAGTACATTCTGAACTTCGGTCTTGGCTCTGTTCCTAAGCCTCACGCCTTTTTTATCTTTTCTTGTCCTTTTTCCCCCTCTAAATTTATGCCATCGTCTTCTATTTTATATATTATAAATTATCTTAAATATCTGGGATAAATTCAAGTGTAGATTTAAATCTTCAAGCAAAACACTTGGCTTTGTTTCACAGGACAGTCCTACTGCACAGTAATGTATGTATCTAATCTTTCACAAATATGGATTCTGTGGGAATAGCCACTGGGCTGAGTACCAGGGAAGCAAAACAAACCACGTAAACATGATCCCTGCCCTGACATCCTGTTGACACTTGTTGACAAGCCTCCCCACAAGTGTAGGGCTTCTCACTGAGGAGGTGGCACTGTAATGAAATTCTAAAGGCTTTATTTAAAGAAGTAAGACTAAGGTATACTAAAGAAGAAGAGCACAACAGGAGGATGCAGGGGCAGCAGAGGTCAGGTGACTCGGGGGCTATGAGGGCAGGCTCTGGAATACAGATTTTAAAGGGCACAGAGAACCAACTGAAGCATGTTACATCTGGGCAGATACAGTTCCAGATCCCACACTCTACTACCATCATTGGCTTCCTACGAAGCCCAAAGGAAACTAACTAGAGTATGAGAATGTACACTTAGAAAATCAGCATGCTTATGGAGGCTGTTGATAGCAGAATTGTTCTAATAAAGGCAGTTTGAACAACAATAATAATTTTTAATTAAACATAATACACTATAAGCAAGTTTCTTTTTTTTCAAATGTTTTTAGGAAAGGGTCTACTAGGACTACAGAATCTCCCTATGTAGATAGGACTCATAGTGATCCTCCTGTTTTCAGCCTCCCAAAGTGCTGGGATTGCAGATGCAAACCACCATGTCCAGTCTCAATCACCATCTCAGCGCGCCCCGAGGGCGGGCCGGCACAGCAGGCCACCAGGGATCGTGCCCCAGCCACTTTATCTGCCTAAGCAGGTGCTTCAGTCTGCTGATCTATCAGGCTAGCTCAAGTAAGTTTCTTATACTACAGACAAAAAAGCTAAAAGAAAAAAGCATAAAAGTTCAAAAGCAGTCCCATGGTTAAGGAAAGGAAGGAGCTAAAGACTGAAGATTTAATGTCTTCTCTGTGGAGTTATTCAATTCTAACCTCTGTAACTTCAATACCTCAAATTGAAGTTTAAGGTACTTCCAAAACCTATAGCACTGATCACAGATTTGACTCTAAATATGTAAAATATAAAAATGTGTAGAAACAGATGTCTGAATATTAAAAGCAGAAAGCACTATGATTACAGATGTCTTTTACTTTATCATAAAGTATTTTGTTTAGAGAAACTATCAAGCGTCAAACACTACAATTTTGTTACAAGAATTTGTAGAACTTGATGTCAAAGGATATAAGATACAAATATACGGATGAGGGGCTGGCCAAATAGCTCAACGGATTAAAGCACCTGCAAGCAGGTGCAGAGGGAGAGGGTTCAATCCCCTGGCTGGCCTCACTGGCCCCACCCCCAGGGCATGCTGAGACAGCAATTGAAACTGGGCATAGTGGTGTATATCTGTAATCCCAGCTCTTGAGAGGCTGTAAACAGGCGGATCACTATGAGTCCTATCTAGTAGTGAGACCTTGAACACCCTGTAGACCCTTCCCTAAAAAATATAACAATATTGGGGCGAAAAATCTTATACTTGAGTTATTTTGAAGCCAAAGTACTCAGCTGTCTCCCACTGGTTGTCTCAGAGATATGCTGTATTGCAAGAAGTATGGTGTTCCCAGGGGCGCTATAGTACTTCCATCTCAGAAATTTGCTCAGAATTAAGCACACCTTAAAATGTAAAGCCATTCATTAGCAATGATGGAAGTACCATTCATCTATGACTTAAGAGAAATAACTTCACAAAATAAACTCATTTCATCCAGTGGAAAACACATTTAAAGACAATGTTCCCACTAAGAATTTTTAAATGTGATGATGACATTTTGGTAGCACATAAAAATCCGTTTCTTAGAGATGCATATTGAAATATGTAGCAGTAAAATGATAGATCTTGGATTTGCTTTACAATACTTTAGCCAATGATAAAAGGGACAGCTAGGGGCTAGGGAGATAGCTCCGTGGCACAAATGCCTGTCTGGCAAGTGTAAGGTCATGAGTTCGAACCCCTGTCCTTCAAAAAAAAAGCGACAGCTAAAGGCATTTGTAAAAATGAAGTTAATACTTGGTAATCACTACATCTTGGTAGTGATCACATGAAATGTCATTGTCACACATTGGATGGTGAGTAACTTGTTCTAAGAGTATTCTCAAATGCAAGCAAACATTTTGGAAGAAATTTTTACCCAACAAAGGAACAATATCTTGCAATATGAGTGGTATATTATAACAAATGTTACATGATCACATCTGGTTCTTCTGTTTCTCACTGTTTTGATGTACCAGTGCTCTGGATTACAAGTGGAACAAATTATTCTTACAAATGGAAATTTCACTGTATAATGGTGCCTTGACATAGTCAGAGTTCTCATAATTAAAATGTGTATCTTAGCTCAAAATGTGGTCAAAAAGTTAAGTTTGAAGGTTTATGGCACATGTAAAATACATTGAGAAAACAAAAACTACAGGGGGATTTGCTTTCATTCAGCCACTTCCAAGCACAGCCTGTGAAAACGCTTTCAGGAGATGTGCAGGTTAACATGCAGAAGAGGAAGGCCAGCCAGCCTGGAAGAGGAAGTTAACAGAAAGAAATAGCAACTAATGAGCAACGTGCTGATTTAATGAGAAACTCAACCAGGATATCTTTCTGTTAACCCAAGATTACATGGAAAAGGCCATTAAAAAGAAACCTGATCGTTATCTGAGTAATTTAAGGAAAGCCTCATCCTTCTTATGTAATTGAGCTGAGAGAGGAAAAAGGTTTATTTAAATACACAGCTAAATTCTGTATCTGTCTTGCTTCACCATGTCCCTCACTGTCTCTAAACAGCCGAACACAGAACATGAAACAGGGCGGTAAAGTGATACAGTCTGCGGTGGCCAAGGCGCATACCACGCCCCCCAGAGGGCTGCTGCAGCCTGTCCAGCAGATTTTCCTTGCTCCATAAGATAAACAAAATCAAACAGAGTTACGCGTGTTGAAAAGTAAGTTTACAATAAAATTTTTAGTAAAGATAGAAACATTAAGCCGAGTACGTTGGGATATAAGATGCAAAGGAGATTCTATAAGAAGCCTTATCCAGCGTTGCCTTTGTCTCCCATATTATTAGCCGAGTCTCACAAAAATTAACTTTTTTCTCTCACTTAGAACAGTAAAGGGTGCTGCAAGACTGGAGCTCGTCCCAAAGTGGGCACATGGAGGCTGCACGTTCTTTTCTCCCGTTCTGTGGCACAGCAGAAGAAAGGCAGGTGGGCAGGAGAAGGGAAGCGGGCTCCCTTAGGCTCATAAGCCAGAGGGGGGAGGGAGGGAGGGAGGGAACTCTCTATAGACACAGTTTCCTCCCATTAATTAAATAGGGACAAGGAACTATCAAAGACATTCAAGACTCAGCTGACAGCTCATCTATGGCCTCCTACTTCACAGGTGACTTGTGATATGTCTACCAGTCTCACACAGTGTCTGCATAGACGAGACATTCACCCTGATGTCCAGCAAATCCCCAGGGCTGCAATCTAAGCCTATTTCTGGTGCCTCGGCTATCTATGAAGCAGTCAATGATCAGGCTGGCAGATGCAGGAGCTATAGCAAAGTGGCCCGCTCCCTTCACAGAGGTCCAGAAAGTTGGAGGGCTTCATAGTCCCCAAAGTTACACATCCCATAGTTGAGGCAAGCCGAAGTACAGCCTACTAAAGTCAGTGTCTCAGAAGAGCCAGACTGGGTGCTGTCCAGTTGCAGTAGATCATTTTCCTGATTCATTTTCATAAGACCCAATAAGCAGTCATCCTTCTGTACCCATGAGGGTCTGTTTCCAGGACCCCGTCCCATATAAACCAAAATTCACAGACTCTCCAGTTTCTTACACAAAGTGTACATTCTCTGCATATAACCTATCCTCTCAAATACTTATTTCTAGATTACTTGCAACACCTACTACAGAACATAAACACTATGTAAATAGTTATTTTGTAAGTATAGTGCAACAAGATATGTTTGTATGTGTTCACTGTAGGCACAATTTTAATGCTGAACCCAGGTACTTGAAATTAGTATCTTAAGTTTTAAATTTGAACATAGCAAAACACAAGGGAGTACTCCCTTAGTATCTCCTAATTTCCTTATTATGAATTTTCCAGTGAATAGCTGAATTATGATACATGCTACAAAAGAAAATATCACACTATAAAAATTCTAGCCATCTGTTTAATGAGAAAACATTCTTTGACTATTGTTAAGGATAAAACAACTACACAATAAAGTCACTTCTGGCATTAGTAACTGTAGTGATAACTATTTATATATGCACAGAAAAGAGCAGGGAAAATACACTACAAATCCCTGTTGGCCATCACATTGGAGGGATAAGATTATAGAAAAGCTTCAGTGTTAAACCTTGCATCACTATGATATAAAACATTCAAAGAGAAAATACTGCCATGCTCATTCAATAAGTTTTAAGAAGAGAAATTTTTCCAACAGAGTTCCCCTCATTCTTAATCTCCTGCCCAGTAGGAAGTACAAAGTGGGGACCCAAGTTTTGTCCACTGGTCTTTTCTTAAATAACAAGTAATCTTATGGAGTGCTTTTTCCAAACCTAACATTTTCCATTCGCTTCGCTGGAGAAGTGACCCAGGATGGTAGAAAAAGTGAAGATTTTCTGTTCTTGTACTTTCCTGAAAAAATAAAATTGTTTTGCCACATCGTGAAGACAATTTCCTTTGGGATCCAAGCCTCTCAATTTCAGAGTTCAGAGAGGTATGTATGAAGGCCCTATGTGTTCACTAACTATAGTCCTGGTGCCTGAGCTTTATAAGACAACACAGAAATCACTTCATGGTCTGGTCAATGTCAAATGTGAGGGCCAAATGTGACAGCAATCCTACAACAAAGTCAGGCTCCGTCTAGGCAAAGAGACACATCCTAAATCCATGTACATGAAGTTTTAAAGACTGGACACCAATAGATGAATTCATTAAAAAAAAAGGTTGATACAATGGTGTGTGCTTGTAACCTAGCTACTCAGGAGGATGAGGCAGGATTGCTTGAGCCAGGAGTCTGAGATCAGGCTGGATAACATAATGAAAAAAGAAAAAAGAAATCAAGGAAAGATTCACTAGAGAAGCAGGGCTTGGAGACACAGTTTAGATAAATAGCTGGGTAGCTAAGGCTTGCACATGGGAGCATCCCAATCTCGGCACAAGCTCCCACTTCACCCTGTACAGCACTGACTACCCAGACACACCCTGCAGTGTGCCAAGACTTCACATGCTTCCTGCCCCAAGATATTAGGGGGGCACTAGAGCCTCCTGGTCCAAGTGCCTTTTTCCACTGACATTAACATTGGATCCATTGATTATAATTTACATGTGTTCCAAGACCTGAAAGTCTATTCTGCAAGTATGAGAGGTCTCTGGGAAACTCCTCAGAGAAATATGCAGGATTGGCAAAGATGTCATCTAGATTGTCAGGCATCTATACTAATTCAGAGGTCATTTCTCAGATCACTTCATGTCTTGCCAGACTCATATTCAAAGAAATCCCTTTGATAAGGACTTCAAGAGCCCCACTATAATAAGGAGCAACTGCATTTTCACTACTTCCTTATAATCATTTGTATATTTAGTCAACATAATCACTGTGTTCTAATACTCAAAAAATATGCAGTTATACATATGGAACTATGTACAATGTATAGACACATTTGGGGACTAGCTGGTTCTAAGTTATATGATAAACAGAAGGCTTATGTTAGAATGATCCAAATCACAAAATGCATTGTTTTAGGTTGCATAAAGTTAGTTCAAGTCCATAAATACCATTTGGTTTGCTTGAAGTAGGAGTTGAGGAGTTCTGAGAGCATAACGGAGAACTACAGTAAAAGGATTTGCTTAGAGATGGGTCGGAAACAGCATCTGGGTCACCACATCAACTTCCTATCGTACCATTTGGGAAAAGCAGTGTGTTTGGTGCTCCCAAGGAAAGAATAACACAGCCTGACACTGAGAAGCTTTCATTTATAATACGCTAAGCCGTGTTTATATCTGGAGAAGGTTCGTGTACAGCAGCAGCAAAGCAAAAATGTTTTAATGGACTGAAATTTTTTAAAGGTTATTAAGTTGCTCCACACAAGAAGGAAGCTGAGAGCCTATAATACAAAATAAAAGCTCATGAAATTTACACCATGGGCTTTGAAACTGATCATCTTAAAGAACTGAAAGAACTCAAGAGTGATGGAGTAGCCTTCAAGCTAAAACTTATCAGAAGAAGCAAAGAAGATCACTGCATGTTAGTTGAGAAAACAATTGAATAGAAAGAGATGACAATTGTAAAAATATATGCACTGAATACCAGCATGCTCAACTTCATAAAACAAATACTAGTGGCAATAAACGGTTGAATCAACATCGACAATAGGACCCTTCATGCCCCACTTTCACAAATGGATCAACTAGACAAAAAAAGTCAAATATCAGAGCTGAGCTACACCTTTGAACAAATGGATTTAATGGATACATACAGGGTTCTATCCTACCACCGCAGAACACATATTCTTCCTAGAAACCCACAGAAGATTCTTCAAAATAGACCACATATTAGCCTACAAAGCTTGCTAACCTAAATACAACAGAATCAAAATCATCCTATTATCGGGTCATAGTGCACTGAAACTAGACATCAATAGCAAAGGAAACTACAGAACTTTTATAAACACCCAGACAATAAATACATTTCTAAACATGCAATTAGTCATAGAAATAAAACAATACCTTAGACCTAACGTGAAGTCGAAGGCATTTGATATTCAGAAAGACAGTGATGTTAAGCTCAAGTACCTGTGTTATAGAGTAATAGTATCATTAAACTTATCATCTGGAAGGTTAAGAATTTAAGTTTGCAAACCAAAAAATTAGAGAAAAAGAAGGGCTTCAAGCATAGCCAACACTTTGGCCCTGGACTTTCAAGGTCAGTAAGGATTCAGGACCTAAGAGAACCTGTACTGTAACATCCTATAACTCAGTGGTTTCCCAAATTTTCTGTTCAAGGTGATTATGGGCCCACAGAGGAAAGGGATCAACGACGTACAGTGTGCCTAAGGAGAGTCACATAGAGAGAAAACATTCAGGCTTTCACAGAGAGCAAACTGGTCAAGCAATGTCCATGACTCATCCAGACAGCTGACACTGACAAAAGTTTTATAAAACACTGTACATGGTTTCAAGGTTAATCCTGAGAGGATTTGACTGACCTTGTCAGATACAAAAATTACATGTTTTGTTATATAGTCTTGCTTTAACTTGGGCCTTAACCACCCAGCAGAAAAGTTTAACCAAGAGGCATAAAAAGCAAAGCCAGATAAATATGCTGAGCTGTAAAAGGCTCAAGTCAACAACTTCCAACATTGCCAGTTCTGCTGATAACCCACTACTATTATGGAATATTAGACTATGAATACAACTATTTTCTCTTAGTTCAGTGAGAAGAAATATTCATACCAATAGAGTTTAGAAAAGTTATCATGTCTGCATCTTATACTCTATTATGAGGACAACAATATGCATTGCATTAATTATTGTGGCTGTCCTAACGTGTTTTGAAA
>PVKN010011123.1:0-21972 GCA_004027915.1 Capromys pilorides
CTGCGAGCAGGGGCGGGGGCACGACACGGGGTGGGGGTGGGTGGGGACACGGGGGGTGGGGTGGGGGGTGGCGCTACCATGGCAGCAACTCAGGCGGCAGCGCACACCGCCAACCCTGCACACGCGAGGCCGGAGGCCAGGGCCAGTCTGGGCCTCAGAGTGAGTTCCAGAGCTACAGAGTCAGACCCTATCTCAAAAAACCAAAACCTAACAAATAAAAAAACTTGGAGTAACAACCTGAAAGGAAAGGGTTACAGGGCTGTAAGGCCAGCACTCAAAATCCAAGGGCAGGCTGGGCTCTGTAATGAGTTCAAGGTTAACTTGAGGGGCTGGAGAGATAGCTCCGTGGCACAAGTGGCTGCCTAGCAAGTGCAAGGTCGTGAGTTTGAACCCCGGTCCTGCAAAAAAAAAAAAAAAAAAAAAAGAAAGAAAGAAAAAAAAAAAAAGTGGTATTTCAAGGTTAACGTGACATACATAATGTGAGCCTGTCTCAAACACTGAACTGATTAAGGGCTGGTGAGATGGCTCAGTGGTCTAAAGCACCCGTGTTGGAAAATTTAGGCCACCGCAGGGACCACGGCTCGATCCCAGGCATCACATGCTGTGCCAGCCCCACCCCCAGGGCAGGCTGAGTCAGCCATAACACAAACAAATAAATGAGGTTTAAGAAAATAAAATAAATTAAAAAAAAAAAACTAAACTGATTAAATAATTAACAGAAAAAAAAACAAGAAAGTAAGAACATCCAATTAAAAATTTCAGGAATATCTGATAAATAATCAGTGTAACTTCTGTCTCTGTCTGAGTCAGTCTCCATATGCAGTTCAGGTTGGCCGTGAACTCTCAGAGACCCTCCAGCCTCAGCCTCCACAGTGCAGGGATTCTAGGCACACTACCACACTCAGCTTCAGGGGCTATTTTTGCACGCAGGTTGCTTGGTTTGGTTTGGTTTGGTTTTTTGAGGCAGGGTCTCTTGGTGCAGTTGGGGCTGGCCTCAGACACGCTTGTTGTTACTGATTCCGCGTTTCCGAGGAAACATAAACACTTCAGATGCAGCTGCTCCCAGGACAGAAACGAGCGTCCCAGAAGCTACCTGCTCTGGAGTCTCTCGAGACCACTGATCACGTGGACCTAGCAGTTGGAGCACAAGCATCGGTTTGGATGTTGTCTTTTTTAGTTCTACGTATTTTCCTCTTGCTTGAAATAAAACACATTTTAAACCTTCTAGCTCTCAAAGAGCTGTTGCAAAACCTACTTCCTGCGTTGCTACTTACCACTTCCTCCTATTCCCTTTTTTCTGCTTTCTACACTGTTACCGTGAGCTGCCGTGAGCTCCCTGGCAGCAGAGACGTCACACAAACCAGTGGGGGAGGGGGGAGGGGGGAGGTGCGGGGGAGGGGGGTGAAGGGAGCCACGCGAGCAAGGAAAACGTCCAGCGAGCCTGCCGGGCTTGGGGCGCAGTTCCATATACGTCCAGCGGCTCCGGGCGGCAGGCAGAGCCAACGACCCACACATGGGCAAACAATGCCAGGCCGCGCCCGCCACCCCCAGCCCTCCCTGCCCGCCTGTCCCACCAAGTAGCTACCCGAACTGCTGCACTTGACCTGCTGTGCCATGTCCCCATCCCTAGGGAGGGCTGCGAGAAAACGCTGCCTGTCTCCCGCACACTGCCATGGATTCTGTACTGTAATCTCATTTTTAAAATTTTTTAAGGTTTGTGTGTGTGCGCAGGGCCTCACTCCGCAGCTCGGCCTCTTACCACCCTGGCTCGATAATCTCATTTGACCTTTATTTATTTTTCTAGGCAAGTGCTATGCCACTGAGCCATATCCCCAGCTTAACATTTATTTACTTATTTATTTCTAAAACTGTATGTATGTATGTACGTATGTTACGGCCCATCAGCCTGCCCTGGGGTGGGGCTGGCGCAGCATGTGATGCCGGGTATCAAACTGTAGTCCCTGTGGTTGCCTAAGCTTGCCTAAGCAGGCACTTTAGACCACTGAGCCATCTCGCTGGCCCAACCTTTATTTATTTTTGCTTTACTTCTTTGTCTTTTTGAGAACGGTCTTGCCATGCAGCTCAGGCTAGCCTTGAGCTTGCTTTGTAGCCCAAGGTGGTCTCTAACTACCTAAGATCCTCCTGCCTCAGCCTCCTGAGTGCTGGGATTACAGGTGTGCACCACCATGCCCGGCTTTCATTTGACCTTTGGAATACTCCATTATATAACTCAGCACTCAGACAAAAATACCTTTACTTGTTACTGTGATTTGCCTGGTATTGTGGCACATGCCCGTAATCCCAGCACTAGGGATGCCGAGACAGGAGGATCATTACAAGTCCATCTGAACTGCTAAGAGACCCTGTATCAAAACAAACAAAAACTCTAACCAGCTAGCCATAGTGGCCCACACCTATAATCTCAGCACTCTGGAGGCTGAGGCAGGAGGACTGCTGTGAGTGTAAGGCCAACCTTGGCTACATAACGAGACCATGTCTCCAAAAAAAAACAAAAAACAAAAACCCAAAATAAATAAAATAAAAAATAACTAATAATGTCCAAAGCCAAATACTTTAAGAATTCATAGTCCATAAAAACAAAATGCAAACTCTCAAAGAAATAGCCCTTCTGAATCAGGGCTTTCATTTAACTCTTTAAACATCTCAGATTCAGTTTAACACCGTACTGGAAAAAGCCTTTACAAGGCAGCCGGTGCTCACGGGCTGGGGCTCCGACGCCCGATCCGGTCCCAGGAAGGCGCCACAGGAGGTTTGGGCGCGGCTGACACTGCCCAGAAACCACTTGGGGGAACCGCGCTCTCGAGGGGAACCGACTTGTGAGGAAGGGAAGCCGCTGGTGCAGGGCGAAACCCGCGGGGAGCTCAGCGAGCGTTCCTGCAGCTGCCGGGCCGTCCCCACTCGGCTTGGAAATGATGTCAGCGGCCACGGTCACAAGGCGGCGACCAAGAAAGGAGGTCATTCATGGGGACGCGGCCGGGCTCGCGTAATGCATGCGGCCAGGACACTGCGCGCTCTGTTGGGGGCCGCGGCCGGCATTCCAGTCATTTGGATAACCTTGTCCTTTCTGCCCCGCGCCACGCTGTGGGCCATGGCCCTGGTGCAGCCGCCCCTCCGGTGGCCCGGCCCGGGGTTGTCCCAAAGCGGGCGACAGCTACACCTGACCCAGATGCCGCTCCAGGGCTGCGCGTGGCAGGTGGCAAACGCCCGGGGCACACAGGCAAAACCTGAGGGAGGCCGGGGCGTGGATCTGGACCGGGCTCCGGGCGCCCCACGCCCCGCCAGTGGGCAGCATGGACTGGGCTGGCTCGGCAGCCCAGGAGTCCCGCGGCCAGTTACCGTCCTTGCAGACTGAGGAGCTGGGGGAGGGCACCCGTGGGGACCCAGCACTGAGGAGGCTAAGGCAGGAGGATCCCCCGGGGTGCAAGGACAGCCTGAACTACACGGTAAGACCTGACTCAAAAAATCAAAACAAACAAAACCGCCACGCTTGGGACCAGAGCTGAGGACCGCCCTCAGCAGTGTGGCGCCTGCGCAGCGTGTGCGAGACCCCAGGGGCGACAGCGAGCACACTGCGATGGGGTGCGGCAGTCCTCCATGCTTGCTGCAGAATTTCCTTAAATAACCCAGGAGGGCAGGAGGCTGTGTCACACTCCTTGTCATACCAATGACTCAGGAGACAGAGGCAGGAAGATCACAAGTTCGAGCCCAGCCTCAACAACTTAGCCAGGCCTCATTTCAAAATACAAAGTAAAAAAGGCCAGGGGTAGCTCAGGGGTGGACTGCTGCCTGGCATACGCAAGCCCGAGTTTGATGCCCAGAACTACAAAACACGATGACTGCTATTACTCATAGCCAGGTGTGGGGACGGGTGCCTGTCATCCCAGCACTCGGGAGGCTGAGGCAGGAGAGCGCTGTGAGTTCAAGGCCAGCCTGAGATACACAGTGAAACCCTGTCTCAAGACAAAACCAAACAAAACAAAAAACATAAGAGGGGAGAAATCAGAATATAGGCGAATAAAACACCCAAAATGATGCAGAGCACAGAAAGGCAAACTCTAGATCTCACACTCTGCCTGTTCTTGAGCCTGGAACTGATTTACTCCATGTGTTCAGGTTTGCTTAGATTAGGCTTCCCCTAGCAAACCTCTCCCAGTCCATCTTTCCCCTCGTACTCTGGTGGGTCTTTTGCAAACAGCTTAGGGCTGCATATCTTTTTAAATTTTAAAAAAAAGTTTTATTTATTTGGTACAGGTTCTCATTACACAGCTTGGACTCACAATGATCCGCCTGTCTCAGCCTCCCCAGCACTGGGACTGCAGGCCGTGTGCCTGGGGTTCTGAGCTCCCAGCAGGGCATGCAGTACTGGGGTCCAACCTGGGTCCTTGCTTGTATCAGGAGGTGCTTAGACTGCCAAGCTACCACCTCGGCCCTGCATTTCTTTTAAATCAGTCTTGGGAGGCTTTCTTTTACCCGGAGAGCTGGGCGAGGGAACTGCGGGCTGCCTCGCCCTGCCCACTGCATTCAGGACCCATGCGTCAGGCAACCACACGGCACCCTCTGAACACAATTACAAGCGTAACAGAAATGGGACGCCGAAAGCCGGGGGGAAGGAAAATGTTGGAACAAACAGAACAAAGGATCTCCACGGTAGGAGACTCAGACAGCCCAATGAACGAGGAAGACCTGCAAATAAAGTAGGTGGGTCAGAGGCTGAGGCTGGTGGATGACTTGAACTCAGGCGCTCAAGGCCAGCCCGGGGAACACAGTGAAAGCCTGGCTCAAAACTAAGAATAGCGTGGTGTAGTGGCACACAGCTATCATCCCAGCCCTTGGAAGGCTGAGGCAGGAGGATCTCTGTGAGTTTAAGGCCAGCCTAGGCTACATAGAGAGACCTTGTCCCTAAATAAATAAATAACTGTAACTCTGTAACTAAGAATTGGAGGATACATACTCTTTTAAATTGCTTACAGAACATTTAGAAAATCTGCCCAGTTACTGAGCATGGTGGTGGACACCTGCAATGGTGGTGCAGCACCCTGGGAGGCTGAGGCGGGAGCATCACAAGTTCAAATCCAACCTAGAGAACTTAGTAATTTAGCAAGACCCTGTCTCAAAATACACACACACACACACACACACACACACACACACACACAAATAAAAATTTAAATTTAAAAAAGAGGCTGAGGGACTGGGGGTTTGGCTCAGCAGCAGAATACTTGCCTAGCAACCTGGAAGCCCTGGGTTTGGTCCTTGCAACCAAAACCAAAAGGTAAACCTCCACTAAAAAAAAAAAAAAAAGGCTGAGAGTGTAGTTCAGGGTGAAGGCTATGGATTGGATCCTTAGTACTGAGGAAAACATTTTCCTGGGTGCTAGGCACTGAAAAACATCTCAATAGATAGAAAGTTCAAATTAAGCAGACTTCTAGTAGACTTTTAAAACTAAATTAAAAATAAAAAAACAAGTGTAAAAAAAACACAAATATAAATACACTACACATTTTGAAATTGTAAAATGCAGTTCTTGTTGGCGTTGTCTTTTTGTGACCGAGTCTCGCCATCCAGTCGGTCCCCCTGCCTCAGCGCCTGCGTGCTCTGTGCCACCCACGCTCACGCAGGGGTCCCCAGGAAAAGGCTGAACGACGCACAAGGGACGTGCTCTGCGGCCCGCGGGCCCTCTGTGGTCACAGCCTGGGGCCGCACGCTCCGGCGGGAGGGACTGACCTTCTCCACGTCGGCCTTGGTGACGTTGATGTCCGCGTCCATCTTCTCGAAGTACTGCTGCGCCCGCTCGGCCTCCTTGCAGTCCCGCTCGAACCGCCGCTTGCTCTGCCAGGAGGCGGGAAGCAGGGGTCACCAGACGGTCTGGGACCCCAAATCCGCCCCCCTGTGGCAGCCCTGCGTGCGCGGCCCCCACGACATCCAGAGTCTGCCCAAAGCGTCTCCCTCCCACCGAGGAGCCAGGATCGCAGGATGCCAGCCCGGGAGTGCGAGGGCCGGCGCGCGCTCAGTGCCACCCGTGGCGCTTGCGGCAGCGTCCGCAGTGCTGGCTGTGCCCGGGCAGGCAGCTCTGCACTGGGTCCCCTTCGTGTCCCCTCTGGAAGGCCCGAGACCCGCCCACCCCCATCCCGGCTGCCTCGTCTTTGCTCCGTCCACACAACTTCTAGCAAACGCGCGGGGCTTGGTCCCTGCTGGCGCCCAGTGTCACCTGAGGTCATGGCCTTAGAAATAAATTCAGTGAAGTTCAGATGACAACATTCTGTAGGAATGTCTCTTTGGGGCGTGCAGGTGTGCGTGTGTGTGCGTGCGTGTGTGACAGCGCCTCACTCTACCTCAGGCTGGCCTTGAACTCCTGGCACCCCATCCCAGCCCCCCTAGTGCTTCCTTGGTGTTTCTGCTTTTTTCCTTACTGAATGACTCAAGCCTATATTAAATGCAAATCAGAAAAACCCGCCGAGACGCGGCCCAGCTGCTCCCTACTCACCGACTCGAGCTGCTTCCAGCAAGTCTCGATGTGCTGCTGCGCTTTCCGCCCGTCATGGAAGTTCTGTCAGGGGAAGACACGCTGGGTCAGAGTCAGTCAGAACAGCACAGAGACGCTGACGTCCAGGCCCAGGCCCCGGCGCGCCGCGGAGCACTGGACTAGCAAGTCCCAGGCCCTGCGGCCCTGGCTTCCAACCTCAGCACTGGTGACACGAATTAAGAGCCAGGCGAGGAGGCGCACACCTGGGGGTCCCAACGCCGGGAGGCTGAGGCAGGATGATCGACACAGATTTGAAGCCAGGTTCCTGGGACACACATGAGTTCAAGGCCAGGCTGCACTACATAGCCAGACCCTGTCTCAAAAAAAAAAAAAAAAAAAAAAAAATCCAGCAAAGGGGAAGTGAGCAGAGTTCCCTTTTGAGACCACAGATAAAATAATATTGGATATGAAGTCCGATTTACCATGAGGAAAACCAACAGGGATGGCTGAGACCGCAATCCTGTGAATCACCTTTCTGCTACTTTGGGGCATACAAGACATTCTATCTATCTATCTATCTATCTATCTATCTATCTATCTATCTATCTATCTATTTATCTATCTATCTATTTATTGTCCTTTTGAGACAGGGTCTTGCTATGCAGTTCAGGCTGACCTTGAGCTCACTTTTGTAGCCCAGGCTGGTCTCGAACTCAAACCAATCCTCCTGCCTCAGCCTCCCAAGTGCAGGGATTACAGGCGTGCGCCACCATGCTCGGCTGACATTTTAATTTTAATTAATTTATTTTTGGGTTCCCAAGGCCAGGCTCTGTGTATGGCCCCTCACTGCATACCTCAGGCTGCCTCAGCTGCTCCTGCCCCAGCCTCCTAGGTGCTGGGATTATAAACCTGAACTACTGTGCCCAGCTGTTTCTATAGGACCTGCCCAGTCAAGCGCTACGACTGAGTAGATTTTTTTATTATTATTATTGTTATTATTATGGCTGGCTCAACCTGCCCTGGGGGTGGGGCTAGTGCAGCATGTGGTGCCAGAGATCAAACCAAGGTCCCTGTGGTTGCCTAAACTTGCCTAAGCAGGTGCTTTAGACCGCTGGACCATCTTGCTGACCCCACTGAGTGGATTTTTTGAAGAAACGCAAAACTGCAGCGCAGGCGGGGTGTGGTGGCGGTGCCTGCAATCCCAGCACTCAGAAGGCTGAGGCAGGAGGAACGGTATGAGCTCAAGGCCACCCTGAACTACACGGCAAGACCCTGTCTCAAAACCCAACCCAACCAAAAACTACTGCGCAGCCCTCACTACAATGAACCCCAGGACAGGTGCATCATTCCCAGAAGAAGCAGTCCCTTCTGTGCTGTCACCTGCTAGCTCCGGGACCTGTGCACACGAGGCTGCCCCTCAGAACGTGGCCTGGGGCGGGCACCACTCCTGAGGTGCGTGCTTCAGCGCCTTCTCCCCTCCCACAACCTGAGGCTCCTCGGTGCCAGGCCCTTGGTCTGCGCCCTGTCCCAGCTCTGGTGAGCATCGCTGCTGCAAGCCGGGAGCCCTGGGGACCCCCGAGGGAGGGCTAACTGCACCTCGGTGTGAGGCTGCCACAGGCAGGCGCGTGGGCACCAGTGACACCTCCAGAGAGGCCAGGCACAGCCGGGGGCTGCGAGCTGAGACGACTCAGTTTATGGCTCAGCAGTGGCGCAGAGACAGAGACGGGACCAGGACCTGGGCCAGGTGGGGGCACCATGATGCCCAATTCTGGGGTGTCTATCTGTCCGTTAAGGCCAGGGCACTGTCATTGCCTGAGGGTGGAGAAGACAGCACCAGGGCCAGCGCCAGCCACCACGGGAGCCCAAGGTCGCCACCTCCTCAGGCCCCCCAAATGCACCCCTCTCCTAGCTGCTGACCAGCCCCACAGGCTGTGCACCCTCCAGGACCCAGAGCTGGCCCACCCTCAGGTTCCCATCAGATCCTGGGAGGGCAGGAATGTGTCCCAGAATGGGTCCCGAGGCAGCTGGGTCTCGGGACCAAAGGGCACATTCCGTGGCTTCCTGGAGGGTAGGACTTGCCTGAGTGGCCAGTTTCCCCTTGGGACCATGTGACCGACCAGCCACAGGGACCTGCACCCGTGGTCGTAGTGCTGCTTTTCCCACAGGGAACTGTGGCATGCCACGCACATCACAGGAAAGGCTCCTCTTCTTTTTTGAGACAGGGTTTTACTGTACAACGGAGGCACTCCGCTCACTGTGCAGCCCAGGCTGGCCTGGAACTCATGCGGATCCTCTGCCTCAGCCTCCCCAGGGCTGGGATCCCAGGTGAGGGAAATAGAAATGCCCTCGTATCTTTCTTTTCTTTCCTTTTTTTTTCTCAGTACTATAGATGGACCCCAGGGCTGGTGCCTGCTGGGCGAGTCCTCCACTGCTGAGTTCCAGCTCCAGCCCAGAAACCTCCATTTTCACGGAGGACTTTCCAGCAGGACTCGGAGAGGCTGAGGCAGACGAACTGCAAGTTTGAGGCCTACAGGGGAGGTGTGGACATGTCTCAAAAAAACGAAGTACAAGAAGCTGGGGCTGGAGCACGGTGCAGGGTGCTGGGTTCCACCCCTGGGTCTGGAATAAGAAAAATCCACAGGCTCCTGGCAGGCGCAGGGACGGACGCGCACTTCCTGGTGCCAGAGGAGCACATTGTGCAGAAGGCCCCGGCTGGACGTCGGGAGCCTGTGGCCCCCTCACTCCGCTCCAGGCTGGAACCTCATCCGGATGGCCTGGAACGGCGCTGGCAGGGAAGGATGAGGGGCGCAGATCGGGTGTCCCAGCACAGAGCGCCTTTATGCCTGCTATTCGGTGCCTCTGTCCTCCCTGAGGTCGAGTTTCAGGGCACACAGTACCCGGCGCAGGGAGGTGGATCCACCCCGCTCAGGAGCCTCCCGGGGCCTCGTGTTTCAGCTCTCATAATGGATCGGGGAGAAAGCAGACAGGGACAGAGTCCAAGGCCAGGAACGAAACCGGCGAGGATCCAGGCCGATGGGACACAGAGGAGCGGAGGGCCGGGAGGTGCGCTTACCCGGGAGGAGGACACGTCCCGGCTCTCTGTGAGCCTGGGGTCACTTTTGAGAGGAACGAGTGGGTGAGGAGGAGGAGGTTGGCCAAGGGACAGACACCAGACAGGGAGGCAGCAGGGGCAGAGCTGGAGTGGGGGGCAGGGGATCAGGAGGACCCTTCCGTGTCCCAAGCAGCACTCCAGGGTGCTGCAGGGGCCTGAGAGCTCTGCCTGCCTTAGGAGGTTCAAGGACAGGTGCAGAAGAACAGCAAAGCCACGCTGCTTCCGGTTGCTCCGCGCTCTGGCGGAGGCTGTCTCCGCAGCAGGACTTTCTGTTGCTGTTCTGGGGTTAGACGGGGTCTCTCTACGCAGCTCAGGCTGGCCATGAACTCCGTGAGGCCCAGGCTCACCTTGAACCCCTTGGCGAGCATCCTGCCTCAGCCTCCTGAGAAGAGCTGGGAGTCCAGGCCGGTGTCACACTGCCCAGTGCAGTACCTAAGGTCCCTGGCAGGCTCTGCAGGAGGTCCCCGCACTGTGGCCTCAATGCCACGGTTTTCACGTGGCCTCTGAACAAAACTCTGGGGACAGCGCCTCTCCTTCCATGCCCTGGAAATGCCTGTGGCCACCAGGATTTCCTGAGCACACAGAATCATTTTGGGGCCTGGCGACCCCACAAGAAACGGAGGACGGTGACAGCTCTTTGACCCTGGTAGGAGCCCTCTGTCACCTTGGCCCCTTCTGCAGGAAAGGGCCGTGACAAAGTCACGCAAGTGACCCAGCTCCCTCAAGGCTCCACGGCGGCTGGCTTGCTTATCTGCTCGGGGAGCTGTGCCGGGACGCGGACAACTGGGGCCTCTGTGGGGATGGAAGAGGTCATCGGTCATCACAGCTCCTGTCTCCTGTCAGAGCAGGCAGGAGACGCCAGACTGGGGGACCGAGACTGTGCCTTCCTCTTCTGTAATGAGATGTTTGGGGTTTCCATTAAAAGCACAAGAACAGAGGGACCATCCACTTGGGGGCCCTTCCTGTCCCTCTCTGGGACAGGAGCTTTCTTTCCCCCAATAAATCTATTCTGCTCATAAAAAAAAAAAAAAAAAAACAACAGGAACAGTCTTAAAAAAGCCTGATGATGATATCCAGGGTGACAGCTACAAATGCTTCTCCTCCCCTCCCCTCCCCTCCCCTCCTCTCCTCTCCTCCTCTCTTCTCAGATTTAGTCTCGCTATGCAGTTGAAGCTTGTCCTCAACTCACAGAGATCCTCCTGCTTCATCATCCCAGGATTCCAGGTAGACCCCCATGAGCAACTCAATTGCTTATGTTCATTTCTACAGTTTGTCGTATTTTATTCTCTACAGATAAAATCATTATTTAAAAAAAAGTTTTAGAAAGTAGCTGAGACTTAAAAAAAAAAGAAAAAGAAACCCAAATTAATGAATAACTTAAATGACAAAGTCAGCTTTTTCTTCCTACCAGGAATGGAACCCTAGGCTACCTCCCAGCCCTTTCTATTGCCCGGCAGAAGCTGGCTTCTCGGCCCATGGGACTCACATCTCCCATCCTCCAGCCTCAGCTTCCTCAGTGCTGGGATGGCAGGCACAGACCACCACACGCGGCTCCAAGGACAGCGTCTCAGATTTTACTGCAGGGCAAGAACTCAGCCAGGCTACAGAAGGCCGCAGCAAGAACACGCGCTGTCCCGCTGTCCGCGCTAGCAGGAGGACAGCCCGTGCTGACCTTGCTGCAGAATGGCTAACAGAGGAGGATACAGTAGGAACCCAGCACCCAGGAGGCCGAGGCAGGAGGATCACCTCAGGTTGGAGACCAGCCTGAGACACACAGCAAGATTCTCAAAAACAAACCAACGAAAAATAATAAAATAGGGCCGGCCAGATAGCTCAGCGGACTAAAGCGCCTGCTTAGGCAGGTGTGGGATCGGGCCTGACTCCAGCATGCGGTGCTGGCACTGCCCCGGGGTGCACTGAGACTGGGCGCGGTGGCTCAAGCCCGTAATCCCAGAGCTTGGGAGGCTGAAAACAAGAGGATCATGAAGAGTCTGATTTGTGTAGTGAGACCCTGTACTACGTACATTAAATAAAAAAATAAATAAGCAAATGGTACGGTATGGCTGGGAGAGGAATGACTGGGGGAAAACGAAAACTCGGGTGAGAGCAGGCAGTCATCTGGAATTTTTTTTGTCTTTTTGAGACAGGATCTCGCTATGCAGTTCAGGCTGGTCTTGAGCTCCCTTTTGTAGCCCAGGCTGGTCTCAAACTCGTACTGATCCTCCTGCCTCAGCCTAACCATCTAGAATTTTAAATCCACCCAGATTCCTTGGAAGAAAACAAAGGAACACACAGCCTGGGAAAGGGCAAGGCAGGCGGGGCATCCAGAACATGGTGGTGGCCAAAGCCAGCGCATCCATGGGGCCCACGGTGGGGTGCGCAGTACAGGGGCTCCTGGGGCACTGCCTCTTGTAGCCCCTCACCTGAGCCCTGAGCTACTCCTGCTGGCACCAGCTTCCTGCTGCCTCACTGAGACAGACCTTCCTCCACGCACTTGGGAGGCTGAGGCAGGACGCCACCACCAGTTTGAGACCAAACTGGACTAAACATCGAGATCCTGTCCTCACTGGTGCTCAGCGGATGCCCGAGTCCCTGCCCCAGGCGGGATCCGACTGTACAAACAGGAACTTTACACTGGGCCTCGCCCAGCCCTCCCCGCGAGCTGGGCTCCATCAGCTTCCCGGATGTAACACTTCACTGAATTTATCCATGGGCCCGAAGCTGAGAAACCTGACGGCTGGGCTGGACGGGAAGCAGGCGAGGCAGCTTCGCAGGCCCTGTCGTCATCTGACGTCAGAGTGGCCAGAGGTCACAGCTCGGGGCAGAAGTTCCAGCAAGCAAGAATGTGCGCCTCCCAGGGGACTGGTCCCTGGGTGTGATGCCGCCCACCGCCACCAGACAGGCCGGGCCACCATGCCATCCCAGGGCCTCTGCACAGCCCAGGAGCCACAGTTCCCACCCAAGGGGCACAGGTGGGATGACAGGGGCTACTCCAGCCTACACGAGGGACACTTACCCTTGGGGTCGGGGGAACAGCCCAGGGTCACTTAAACAGTACGGGGCTCCCGTCTGTAACCTCAGCACTCTGGGACGCTGAGGAAGCTCAGGACCAGCCAGGGCAAGGAAAATTACGAAGATCCTGTCTCAAAACTTTAAAAAATTTAAAAAAACAGTAGGGATGTAGCTCAATGGAAAAAAAAAAAAAAACACTCTGGATTAATCCCCAGTGTTGGGAAAAAAGAAAAAAAAAAAAAAGGCCAGGCGTGTGGCACCACCCATAATCCACACTGGGGGTGGGGGACAGGGCAGAGGGATTCTGGTCACCACATATTCAAAGAACAGCCTGAGTTTGAGCTACAGAGCAGGACCTCATCTCCAAAAATAAAAAAGTAAAATCTACAAAATGTTAGTGCTTTAGCTGCCTCATTATATGATCCTTCACGATGTTTGTTTTTATTTTTAGAGTCAGAGCTGGCCTGGAATTGGTGATCCTCCTGCCTCAGCCTCCAGGTGCCTGGGCCTGCCTGCCCAGCTCTGGGCTCCTTTCAAAATGAAGGTAACCGCTGTGGAGGGAATCAAGCTGCCCATGTGGCTTTGTATTAAAGAACCACACATCCGCATTTGTTTACAGCTCTTTTTTGCAGTATTTTCAAAGACTCGCCATTCCTAAAATGCCACTTTAATTTAATTAGAGAAGCTTCCAGGCGCCCGTGCTTGCGGGTCCTCCCAACAAAACATCTGACTCAGAGGCCTGGCTTTGTAATTCCTCTTATAATAAGAGGGTGCTATAAATTACCAGATATTATTTAATGTAGTTGAGACCACTGATAATTTCCTCCACAAATTACTATCATTTTTGCTTTTTAAAAAGGAACAGAATGCAAAAGACACAACTATAAAAAAAAAGGGGGCGTATAATTAGCGGAGTCTAAGCAAGATGCACAGCTTGGTCACAGGGCGGCAGAGCCACCGGAGGCCCCAGTCCTGCGCAGCCTGAGAGCCACGCTGAGGCTAGGGGCCTCGCACCGCTGCCCGCCGGCCGCTGCCGCTGCGTCCCCAAGCTCTGCCCTCTGAGGAACTTGCTAGGCACTGCCGTGGCCATGTCGACCGCTATGGCAGGCACAGGGTGGCACCAATACCCAGCCCCCGGGGAGCCTGAGGTTGGAGAGGAGCAAGCAAGCTGGTAAATACATGAAAAGGCTGGCTGGCGAGCCGGGCACAGGGGTGCGCGCCTGTCGCGCCAGGACCTGGGAGGCCCAGGCAAGAGGATCTTGGAGCTTGAGGCCAGCCTGAGCTACACAGACCCTGTCTCAAAACAAATACCGGCTGCCGGGAGCTGTCGAGGGGGAGGGAGAGCGGGTGCGGAGCCTGCGCCGGGCCCTGGGTTCCATCCGTGGCAACCTCTCCCAGGGGCGGAAAAAGCGAGCGGCTGATAAGCACTAGGCGGCCCAGGAGGTGTGAGAACAGAATGACAAATGGAGGCAGACGGAGGGACTTTGGGTAGCGAAGACCTCGTTACGGAGGTGACAGTCTGGATAGAGAGGTCAGACGCAGCCCCTGATGATAGAAAGGAGCACAAAGGGCCAGGGCCAGGGGAGGGCCCAGGACAGAGCTGGGATCTCCTGAGAAGGTGCCAAACGCCGAGCTCCTCGGTGCGGGTGCGGGCAGGGCCGGGGGAGATGCGGGCAGCAGCCACCAGGATGGCGGACCGGAAGAGGCCAGATGCCCTCGGGGGCCTGGGAAGGCCGGCACCCGGAGGCCAGGGCTGGGCTTGGGTCTGCTGGATTCCCTTTATCGATTATCACTGCTAAATCTCTGAACTGCCCAAGCTGGGCTAGAACTCGCAACCCTCTTGCCTCAGGCCCCCAGAATGTTGGGAACACTCCCAGGTGACATTTCACAGGGTCTGGGAGAGACCTAGAAGTCACTTTGTTACTAGAGCCAAGGGCGGGCCACGTAGTTCAGGCTGTCCTTGAGCTCACTATGAGGCCTGCTGCCCTCGATTTTGCAGTGACCAGCCTGCCTCGGTCCCCCGAGGGCTGGGATGACCACTGTAGGCCACCAAGCCAGACTAGACCGACTCTGTCTCCACGGAGCAGGGATGAACGCAGCGGCACGAGCTCCTCTGAGCGTGAAACCGAAACCGAGTGTCAACGTTACCGCTTTCCGCTCCTGCTTCAGCTCCTGCACGTAGCGGGCCAGGTCCACCAGGATCTGCGCCGTCATGTTCTCTGAGATGACCTCGTGCTGCCCGGCGTAGTCGCCGGTCTCGTGCAGGGTGGACAGGAAGGCTCGGCATGATGTGTACCTGGGGACAGAGTTTGGCTCCTTTGCAACGAGGCCCCTGGACCCCTGGGCCTGGCGGCTGACCGTGATCATGGCCCGGCTGGCTCCTGTGGACTCCCGGGGGCCGCCCAGCCCATTACCCAGGGCCGGGTCCCCGCGGCTCGGCTCAGAGCTCATTACACCCCAGCACTTCGCACCCCAGGTGCTCTCGGCACAGCGATCGCCCCGATGCCTCCGCGCGCTGCGCGCTGGCATCTCGGCACTCGGAGCTGACTCAGCAAACCAATCGCTGCGTCGGGCGAGGGACACACTGTCGGCCTCTGCGTGGAGGTGCCGAACGGCAGCCTGAAGCGGGCACAGTTTTTGTTCAAGTGAGCAGCGCGGCGAAGACGCCCGATCCCGCAGAAGCCGTACCAGGAGCAGGCAGGCCCCGCCCCCTGCACGGGCTTAGGCTATTCTGCAACTTAGCCTCAGATTTTAATGGAAACAACTAGGAACAGGACCAGCGGCCCTGTACTACTTTATTTTACATTTTGATTTTTTTTTTTTTTTTTTGATACAGGGTCTGGCTATGCAGCTCTGACTTGTAGTGATCCTCCTGCCTCAGTCTCCCAGGTGCTGGGATTGCAGGCGTGCGCCAGCAGGCCCCGCAGCGAGTTTCTACAGATCTGGATTCCTCCTGTCCCCTCCATGTCCCCCCAGGGCGTGAACCATAGGCAAGGACCCCACTGACCCATGTACCTGTATTCTTCCTCCTCCTTGGAGCTCTTCTTTGGTTGGTATTTCTTCGAAAGATTCCTAAAATAAGAATGTCAACAGAGCAGCTGATTTAGAAAGGATCAGAAGATCAAGCAGGAAAGTGGGCGGCAGTGCGCTGCTCACACACACACACACACACACACACACACACACACACACACAGCCGGCCTCCCTCGCCCTCCGCCCTCTGCAGGCAGGCACAGCTGGACTCCATCTCCCTGCTCCTCCCACTGCGCCTCAGGCTCCCGCTGCCAACAGCTCAGCTCGGCAGCTTGAGACCTTTGACCTCCTGGGCCCAGCAAATCAGACATGGAAACGTGGACCAGGGGTCACATCCCAGATGGGGGCTGGGGGGCTGGGGCCCAGCTGCTCGCAATCAGCGCCTTAGGACCGCTCAAGGTCCTCGCTGCGCCCGTGGGACCCTTCCCTTGTGGTCACTCTCAGCCGGCCATTCCTGCCCCAAATCCAAGCCAGACTGCGCCCGGATGTTTAGATGAAAGGTCACTGTGCCTAAGGCACATTTCCTGAGCCAGGTGGCGGCCACGGAAGCGCAGGGAGGTCAGATAACGGGAAACCCTGCTGCGCTGGGGCGCTGCGCCTCCACTGCAGACCAGGGAGCCCAAGGCCTGAGTCCGTGTCCTCATTGTAGGGCTGAATTTCACTGTCGTGGGAAATATCCTATGGCGTGTTCACTGAATTTCCTGGATTTTGTCTTAACTTTTAGTTACATGTGACTGCAACCATAGGGGAACCGCTACTCCGCTTCACTAAAATCACTTTCACCCCGACCTCGCTGCATTCAAGCCCCTTCCGCAGCGATTCCCACTGTCCACAGTCAGAACACGACTGTTCTACCTTGGGGTTTTGCAAGAGGAACAATACAAAACGGCACACACATTCTATAAGAGTGTTTGTAACAGCCACTCAAAGACTCCTACACATTCAAAAAACAAAACAAAGCAAAACAAACAAACAACAAAAAAACTCCCGAAAAACAAAATAAAAAAAGGGCCAGGAGATAGCTGAGTGGCATAAGCGCTTGCCTGGCAAGTGCAAAGTCCTGAGTTCCAGCCCCAGTTCCGCAACAAAAAAAAAAAAAAAAAAAGGAATCATACATACAAAGACAGTACAGGAAATCTGTCCATACACTAAGACCAGCGAATCCGCTGAGGGCCTGGATGCCACGGCACTGTCCTGCACACCTCCAGCCCAAGGCCCGAGGCGTCCCCCCCCAACCCCCCTTGGAGGCCTGGAGCCAGGACAAGGGCTCATGCAGGCCTGCTTCACAGACGGCACTGGGAAGGCCTGAAGTCAGTGGCAGAGGCTGGGCAGTCTGCGCCAGCGGGACGACGGGTCTGGCTGAGGGATCCGCGCGGAGCCAGGAGCAAGGCCCTAAGCAAGGACCGGAGCTCCCCCGAGAGCTACTGCAGCCGTCCTCGGCAACGAGTCCCAGCTCCTCCGGGTCCCCAGGAGAGCCAGCTCGGCTAAGGTCCCCCAGCAGAACATCCCGAGCGCCAGCAGCTCCCCCCAGCTCCCAGCAGCCTCCTCTACTCTGGTCCCCCAGGCGGGACCCCCACGCCCCAGCTCCGCCGGGCGCTCCACGCTGACCACCCGTAGTCGCCCAGTGCGACGGCATCGCGGGCACCTGGCGGTCACTGCAGTTTTCCCTGCTGTTCTTTCATGAAACAGCGCTCCGTGCGTCCACGCAGGTGCTGACCCTCAGTCTCCTAAGCACGGTGTCCCCGGCTCTGACCGACTGCAGAGCAGGCCAGCGTGACTGCCGGTCGCTCCCCTTAAGCACGTTCCCCGTAGGCTGGGACACAGCTCAGCCACCGGGAGAGGCCCTGGGTTCAACCCTTGGCACCAGGAAAAAAAAAAAAAGCGAAGTCCCCCTGTGGGTGGCGCCCGCCAGCCTGCAGGTGCCTCGGACTGCGCCTGATTCCTCTCTAGGACGCAGCTCCCTTTTCCCTGGTGGGCAGGAGGTCTGAGTATGGGGGAGGGGGACAGGGGGAGGTGCCTGAGTGATCCCTTGTGCTCCTCAGGCCTTCAGCACCAGGACCACGGCAGTGCTGCCCTGCACCTTGGACGCAAGGCAAGGCGCACCATCCTCCTGGGTGCGGGGGACGGGGACGGTGAAGAGGGACGGGGAGAGAGACTCCGAAATGCTTTCAGCACCAGCTCTGCAGCTCTCCCAGGCTGGGCTGGTCCGTCCATCCACCTGCCTTTTTGATAGCCTGTGTAGCCCAGGCTGGCCTTGAACTCCTGGGGATCTTCCTGCCTCAGCCTCCTGAGTGTTGGGACAACAGGATTTACCTAATCACTTGAAATGCTAAGCAGCACAAAGTTGGACATACAACTTGTTGAGGAGCACTTACATATGCCCAGGGAGCAACAGGGCATGAGTCCCACCCCGAGCGTCGCAAAAGTCGAAACAAAACAGGGCAGAGAATACACAGAGAGCAACATTTCCTTCAAGGTTAGACCTTGGCTCCTAAAAGGAAAGGGCAAGAAGCAGATATATTTTATGGAGAAAACACAATACCCTCCTTTGGTTGGTTTCTCACAGTCACCCTGCGAAGATACACACAGGAGCGGCTGGTGGTGCGCACCTGTCATCCCAGCTCTCGGGAGGCTGAGGCAGGAGGATCCCTGTGACCGTGAGCCCAACCTGGGCTCCACAGTGAGTTTGAGGCCAGCCTGAACTACAAAACCCTAACTCAAAAAGAAAAAAATAATCAATCGATTCTCTTGTGAATACGTTTAGGATGGATGGATATGGGAGACTACAGTATTGGAAAAGCCTGGAGAGATATTTTTGGTGAATGGCTTTCGGTATTAACCATTTCTCCTGTTAGTTATAATTTACACACTGAAAATACTCCTAAATTCACACATCATGTAAAAATTCCTTCGAGAGGGGCCAGGGAGATAGCTCCATAGCGCAAGTGCCTGCCTGGCAAGTGCAAGGTTGGGAGTTCGAACCCTGGTCCCGCAAAACAAAAATTCCTTCAAGAGCACTAGATTAAACCCATGATTCTCTTAGCTTCAGGCCTTCCTTAGCAGCCATGAAGATCACTGAAATGCAGGGCAGTGCTGGGCGTAGTGGCACACAACGGAAATCCCAGCCCTCAAGGGGCTGAGGCAGGAAGCCGATGCAAACGGGCCAGCATGGGCTACAGGGTGGGCTTGTGACCAGCCGTCACTAAGGAGCAAGCTCTTTTCTCAAGAAAAAAAAAGCAAAGAATGGGAAGTGCTGTCCCCCGCAGGGAGTCGAAGGCGCCCACCTGCAGGAAGGGCTGGCGCGGAGAGGCCCGGTGCCAGGCTCCCCAGGCAGTGGACGTCTACCTGCGGCAGAGATGGGGCCGGCCAGGCAGTGCCCACGAGAGGCGACCTGCAGAGGTTTCTTAAAAGCACCATGAATCATTCACTCCTTTGATGGCGCGGGAGCCTGAGAGCTGGAGAGTGCACCCCCACCACCGGCCAGGACGTTCTCTCCAGGGCCCCACGGAGAAAAGACGACTTCCGCTTCCATGTCCTCAGGCCAGGCTCCGTGCCCTGCTTGTAATAAATCTTCTATTTTATTTTTTTGTATTGGGAACTGAACTCAGGACCTTGTGCTGACAGGTTATTAAATCTTTTTTTTTGTCTTTTTGAGACAGGGTTTCACTGTGCACTGTGCAGTTCAGGCTGGCCTTGAGCTCACTTTTGTAGCCTAGCTGAACTTGAACTTGCGCTGATCCTCCAGCCTCAGCCTCCCAAGTGCTAGGATTACAGGCGTGCACCACCACACCCAGCTGCTATTAATCGTTTTAAAGTCATAACTACAACATCTTTAGAGTCTGGGGAGATAGTTCAGGGGCACAAGTGCCTGCCTGGCAAGTGCAAGGTCCTGAGTTCGATCCCCGGTTCCACAAAAACAAACAAACAAAAAACAACTAAAACTAAAACATCTTTAAACCAGGTGTGGAAAAAAACCCATGTGTAGTAGCCCACATCTACAGATCACTCAGGAGGCTGAGGCAGGAAGATCTTGCCACCTGTGAGCTTGAAGCCAACCTGAGCTACACAGTGACAGCCTGTCTCAAAAAAAAAAAAAAAAAAAGATTAAAGATAAAAGAGAATCCAGATAAATAAGCATCAATGATTAAAGTCTGGGGATCTCTCTGAGAAACCAGACGTGTTTGGTCAACCTGCTGTTCAGCAAACTGAAAAGGCTCGCTAGGAATGCTGCGTGCAGACTTGGCCACCCCAAAATGAGACCCTGGGCCCTGGTCACAAGACACAAGGTGCTGAGCAGGACCCAGGGATGTTGGGTTTCTCCTTTTTTTTTGTACTGAGGATTGAACTCAGGATCTTGCGCTTGCCACGCAGGTGTTTATTCTACTGAACTATCTCCCCAGCCCTCTTATATTTTTTTTTTAGTGAGACTTTTTTTTTAAATGTTAGCTTTATTTGAGTAAAAGCAGCTTGCTTGCTCTTGCTTGCTTGCTTGCTTGATGTATGTATGTATGTATGTATGTATGTATGTATGTATGTTCTGGCCGGCTCAGCCTGCCCTGGGGGTGGGGCAGGCGCAGCATGTGGTGCTGGGGATTGAACCTCAGTCCCTGTGGTTGTCTAAGCTTTCCTAAGCAAGCGCTTTATACCACTGAACCATCTCACCAGTCCCTGTATTTTTTTTTTAATGCTCACTACAGGTTTTTGGATAAAGGCAGCCAAGTAAAACAACCACAGGACAGTGCTTTCCTGACAATAAATGTAAGACAAAGGCCAGGAAAGTTTTCTTTCTTTTTCTTAGGGGGTAGTGTAGCTGACACAGGGTCTTACTGTATAGCCCAGCTTGGCCTCGATTGGCAATTCTCCTGCCTCAGCCTCCCAAGTGCTGGGATGACAGGCATGTGTCCCTATTCCCTGAACCAAGAAAATCATCAACAGGGGAAAACAGGACCTGCAAGATAGCTCAGCAGTCTAAGGCGCCTGTTCAGGCAAGCTTAGGCAAGCACAGGGACTGTGGTTCGATCCCTGGCACCACATGCTGCGCTAGCCCTGCCCCCAGGGCAGGCTGAGCTGGCCACAAAGAAAAAGAAAAAGGAAATACAAAATAAAAAAAAACCCCTCAGTCCAAATGCTTCAGGAAAAGGTGACAGGGAAAGGGACAGAGGACTCCGGCAGCCACAGGACTCCATTTAGACAGAAATGGGTGGGGCGGGGAGGAGGCCTGGCCCAGAACCGGTGGCCAGAAATAGGGTGCAAGACACCGGGTGCCCGGGCAGGTCCGCCGGGGTGTCCCCACCCTCCGGCATCGGTACTGGGTGCACCCCAAGCCTCGGGGCCCACAGGCGCCCAACGTCTCTTGGCGGAAGGGACTCAGCCTGAGGCGGAAGCGCCTCCAAGCCTTAGAAGCAACAGCAGAGCCCCGGCCTGGGGGAGACGTGGAGTCCAGGAGAGGAGGTGCCACCAGGGACACCCAGCCACCGAGGGACAGCCATGCTCTGCGCTCCACAGGCCTGGCACCTGAGGGCCCTGCACCCCGAGGACGCAGCGTTCCAGCAGCCTTCTTTGTGCTCTGCAGATGGAGGTGACAGAGCTCGGGGAGCAGGCAGCCCCCCCCCCCCGTTCCACTGCTAGTGAGAGCAAGGCCACATGTCTATGGGGACAGAGTTTGTAACGGCTGCGTTGGGAACAGCCAAATGCCCATCGCTGGAGAATGGATGAAGATGTGAGTTCTTACACAGTGGAGCACTACTCTGCCATAAAGAAGGATACGTGGGAGCCATCTGTAGGGAAAGGGAAACACCTCGAGGCCACACTCTTAGGTGAAATAAAACAGACACACACTTAAACACTGTGCCGAGAAACTGGAAATAAGGACCAAAACGTACACTAGATATTGCGAAATACGAAGAAAATATTCAAATGGGGAGAGGCACAAGGGGAGGAGAGCAGGCAGAAGAAAAGAGGATGGAAGGAAGGAACGGAAAGGAAGCTTCTGTACACAGGGGAGGCGGGGTTGCGGGGAGGGGAGGGGGGTGGGGATAAAAGCAGCAGCAACCGCGTACAGGTGCCAGCCACACTCCCGGGCAGCCCTCCCACCCGCGGGCCCGGCATCTAGGAGGGCCGAGGAGAAGGAGGGAGGGAGGGGGAGAGAGAGGGAGAGAGGGAGAAAGATGAAAGAAAGAAAAGGCACAGAGGACGCAGGAGCACTGAGGCCCTGGCACTAATGCCCGCCCCGGAAGCTAAGCCTGGTCTGTTAGGGTCACTGCAGCGGCCCCGTGCTGGTGTGTGTGTGCGCGCGCGCTCGTATGCATGTGCGCGTGCGTGTGCATGTGGG
>PVKN010011124.1:0-21973 GCA_004027915.1 Capromys pilorides
GCTACATAATTATTTTTGAAAATATTTATCTATTTATCATTACTTGTTTTTATTTGGTTTGGGCTTAATGCAGTATATGTGAAAAGAAATCTGAGCCAGAAGAGAAAATGGAAGTTTGTTTCTAAATTCACCTGCTTTGCCACAACTCTCATTAGTATCACATGACTATTTATGGGATCATTTTTAGTCAAGCATTTATTCTAAAGTTTATCTCCTTAAAACTTTATGTAAGAGACAAAATGCTAGTTTCTTCTAAACCAATTAGAATTAAAACAGTAGAAACAATTAAAGTGTGTGTGTGTCTGTGTGTCTCTATGTGTTTGTGTCTGTGTGTGTTTGTGTCTAGGTGTGTACATGGATGTCTTAAGAAGGCAAAATAGGGTATGATCAGGAAAATGCTTTAACAGAGATGCTTAAGTTCTTTGCCAAGAATGAAGGAAAAGGTTAGGGACGTGGAGCTACAAACTCCTTCTGCTAAAAGGAGCTGAGTTCCTGATGGGAGTCTTGGAGCAGCTTAAGTACATTAGCTCACAGCTGGAAGCACAGAGATGCTGATTAAACAGTTTCCATTAGGAAATATGTTTTAGATTCCTTCAACCTGACTTAGTAGTAAGTTAAGATGTAAGCACCAACCCAATTTTTCAGTCCATCTGCATTCCAATATAGATGTTCATGCACTGTTGAATCACAATTACTCTGATGCACCTTCAGAGCTGGGATATGTTTAGCCCTGTGTTCTAATTTACCAGGTATTAGCACATTCTGTCCCTGTGATAGCACTGTCTCCCTCCTATGTGGCACTTGAGTGCTCCAATATATGCTTGCCCTTTCTTAAGGGTCAGTAATTGTAGCCTGAAGATTCAAGACCTGATATGTGTATTGCTTAAAACGTTTTCTAAAAATATTATAGATGCCTTTATATGATGAGCAGAATTAGTATTCAAGCAATAGAACAAAAAAAATTCCTATGCATACATCCAAGGATGTGAAGTCTTTACATATTGTGAGATTGTCAAAAGTCACAGCAGAAGTCACTGTCATGTCTGTGCTTTCCAGGGACCACTGCATCTAATCCTTTTAGCAAAGATGGATAATTATTTGACCAAAGACAGAAATAGCATACTTAAGAAGTAAGAGAGATTCATCTCTCTGAGTACTTGCTATTTTTGGTGAGAAAATCAGGTAGGCACACAATGTCTTGCAATGGGAAAGACCACGTCACCCAGTGGAGTGGTTTGGATGGTGGCTTGAACTTTTACTTTGGCCATTAAAGATGGCGACTTAGCTGAGGTGTAATTGTTCTGGTTTGAACATGGCTCCCAAAGGTGAAATTGGCTGAGGCCTAGTGCCTCTTCTCCTAGTTTTATAAGTGAAGGGTCACATGGATTTTTCACAGAAGAAAAAAAAAATGGATAGATCTAATCTCAGAGATACTTAAGACCAGCTGTGTCTACGTGTACAGTAACTCGAGCTAAGTAAACCACTGGCCAAATTCACGTGCAAGTGCCAAGTGAAGTACTCTCCACTCCCCATAAGGCAGTGGGAAGCCTGGACATGTCTAATCCTTGTACATTATAGGAGAGCAAAAAGCACTGACCTATTAGTCTATAACGTGTCTTAAAAAATTAACTTTTGAAATAAAACATCTAAAATTATAAATGATCTGGAAGTAAAATGAAATAATAAAAATATAAATTGAGCAATAAAGTATGGCTTTACCTCTTAGTATCTTTCTTTCCTGAGCACATCTATTTGGTGTTCTTCCCTCATTTCAATTTAGCCATCCAGACTTTTGATACTTTTAACATGTAAAACACCTGACATATGACAATAGCTCAATAGTTAATAATTCTGCAAACCCTGACTGAAAGACACACCTACGTTTAGTCAAGAGGCCAAATTACTTCACACACTTGATAGCTACATTATTATAACAAGGGCTAGCTTCCAAATGAAGTACTTATTAATGTATCAAAATGTCAATGATAGAATTCTTGAGATTTTAGATTTTAAAAAAAAAATTCTTTAAAGGGTGAGCAAGTGTATTCTGTCCAGGCCATCACACAGGGACCTGTTTTCGGAATTTGACATATGTCAATTCAAGCATGGTAATCCCTTTCAGCTACATGGTAGAGACCTATCTCTAGAGAATGCTCTTAGTTGTTAATCTATGTGCTTGCGAAGAGAGGAAATGGAGATACTGGTGGTACTGGTAAACTGTGCTGTGCCCAAACCTTCTGATTCATGCCTTAATGTTACCTTTTCCTCTTGTATTAGCAGATCCAGCATGATATCTTCCCAAACTAGCTTATTTATGTTATGAACAAACAAAAAGACTCAGAAACCAAAAACAGCTGGTACAGAAGTAAGATTTCTCAAGGAGTTAATATCATTAAAACTTTATTCCAAATTTTGCTAATACATATATATGAACTATAGACAGATACACATGCCACATAAAGCAAAAGAAATTCTAAATAATGTTCGACTCCTCATGCTCAGAAACATTCACAATCGGGAACATTCATCCGCTTTGTTGGCCTCCATGCAGGGTTTCAGAGTTTCCATGGGATTTTGACTCCTTTTGTTTCCTGGAAAATAAAAGTGAGTCATGAGATTCCTTTTCAAGTCCTGCCATTGCATTTCAGGTATGGTATGGAAGCAGATGTCTCATGTCACTGTGCAGCATGTTGAGGATCAGAAAAGTCATGCCCAGCTTTTCCCCCTAAGACATCTTGTGTTTTGGGGTGGAGACAATCCCTGAATGACATTTGGAGTTATCATCCCCTGAGGGTTTCAGTATGTAGGAGCAAACTGACACAGAAGGACAGGGCTAGAGAGATAGCTCAGTGGACTAAGCACCCGATCGACAAGTGCAGGGACCAGGGTTCTATCCCTGGAACCACAGGTTGTGCTGGCCCTGCTCCCAGGCATACTGAGCTGGCCACCGAGACCAGGTGTGGAAATGCACATCTATAATCTCTGCTCTGGGGATGCTGAAAACAGGAAGATCATTATAAATCTGAGCTGCATAGTGAGACCCTATATATACCAATACATTAGAAAGATAAATATGTTAGGATAGATCCTGTCATGTTTCTCCTCTCCTTTTCTACTTCATACTGTTTTAACTAGAAAACACTTCTTTCCCTATCAAATGCCTTTATCTTTTTAAAGTTCTCACTGAATAGCAAATCCCTTTGCCAAATCATTTTCCCAACTAATATAAAGTCTCGTCCTGCCTTTTGAAATCCCACAACATTCTCCGTGCATTGTTTCTTTAGCTGATTGAATGCAAGTTCAACTATCAAGGCACTGTATGGGTTAGGCCTCAGTCTCAGAAATTTCTGAACTGCAGGACCTGGATTTGAACACAGTGTTATAGGAATGGAGTGAGAATTAAAATAATTCTGTAAATATTACAAAGATGATCCCTTATCCCTTTCGATCCCATCCAATCCTACCAATTTCTAAGAAACAAAAATTTTAAAGATATGTCTGACTTATGAGGCATGGCATGTAGTAGCTCCCAACAATGTTACATAAGGAATTTAATTAAAATGGCTTCAGTAGGATGTATTTTGAGCTATGGTTCAAACTATTCATATTTTCCAGAATGTTCTGGGCAGACATTCCTTTGTGCTCTTTAGTACTTCTGCAGCTGCCTGGGTGCTCAGAGTTAATTAGGGAGTCTGCTCCTGTCCTGCATTAGGGTAGAAAGTCTGCTCATAGTGTTTAACAAGGCAAACAAAAAGAAAATCACAGAAAACACCGCTCAGGTTTCAGGGAAATGCTAAGAAAAAAAATAAAGAAAATAATTAATGTTTCTCTTGCTAGCAGTTCCATTTACTTGCCTTTAAAGGTTATCACCTGTTTTTCTTTTGTTAAAAATGAAGTAATGAAAAATTATGTCCAGAAGGCTTTCCTTTGAAAACTCTGCAAAGTAATCATTTATGCCTGGAACACGAGAGGTTAGAAGCAGATTCTCAACGAGATGAAGGTGGGCATAGGGTAGGGGGGGCAGGGCTCCTCCTTAGTGACAAAATGTGTTCTTATCGCAGTTCTGACAGCCATATTTGCACATATGTGGCAATAAACCTGTGACTTAAAGTCTAATGTTCACATTGTTTTTTATTCTCATCATCTAATATATAGTCAGATGTTTGACACCTTGGAGTGAGGGCAAGTAGCCAAGCCCATATGCACACACACCTGATTTTCACCTGGGTATTTAGAGATTACTCTGTTTTATGCATAGTTAATGTGTTAACAGCAGTAGCATAGAAGCCCACCTAGAGTACTCTACTCCCTTGTCTGCTTCCCCATTCATTCATGATCTGTCTTTACTTTCTACATGAAGTCTTGTGTCCATAATCACAGGTCAGGATGACTTCAGAGGTATGAAGAAGTGGAAGTAGACACGAGGGGGTGTGTTGCAGTGGTCCCTCAGATTTGCTCACTCCTGCTGAAGTAGGCAGGGAAGTCTGGAGAGTGGAAGCTCACTTTCCACAGGAACATTCCTTGCATTTGGCCAGGCATCTTAGCAGCATCTAGTGGAGGAATGTATGGTTCTCCATTTCCAGAAGGCAGGTAAACAGATAGAGCTGCCTCCTCCAGGAAGTGGGTCCAGGAGCAGGCAGGGGCCTGGCAGGCTCATGCAGTGGGAGCACCCTCCTGGGGACCCACTGGTGTAGGAAAGTAGGAGCAACACTGAAGCTGCTTTCAGGCCTTTCTCACCATTCTCATGTGTTACCAGAGGTTCTAAGCAGTGTTGGTCATGACGTTTTCTTAACAACGTAAACAAAAATATTTGGGTTCAAATTTCTAACCACTATTTCAGTGGCGCCAGCTGTGTGGAATTCTTGGCCCCCATTAGTCTTATGAAAAATACCTGTAGGCCCCTTTGAGGAGAGCCTGATATCCTGATGTTCTAGTGGTAAGCAGACTGGCTGTAGGATTTTGCAGACTTCGGTGTTTACACAGAGTGGGCACAGATGTCTTGATGCTCACACTGCCTCCTGCTCAGTCATCTCAGTATCTCCCATGCACTGCAGAGGTTCATCACGCTACAGGACCTTTATAGAACTTCACATTATCATGCAGAGGGGCAAAATAGGTTATTTGTAGAAACATAGTTCACACAAATGAATTCAGGTGTACATTTTTTCCAATTTCAAAAATAAATGACTTGCCAGAGACCATTACTGTAAGGAGTGACTGAGGCAGGACTGCAGCTCAGCTAGCACTGATGCACACTCAGCTCTCTTGACCAAGTCACCCTCTTAAACTGTAAATGATGCTGTCTTTGTAATATTCCTATACCATTCCCACTGGTGATTTATGTTGCAGTAATGAACCTGTAATAGCTTGATTCTCCATCATTGAATGCTATTTTATTTTATTGAATTGTGTTATGTCTTTAGTCTAATGTGCTTGGCTGTGAAGTATTTCTACAATAACAGGTATGTTAATTCACAGCCGGACCTATTCATTTCCTAGTCATCTCCCATGGACTGTAAATACAAGATAACATAATCTTAAGTATCACAGTATTTATTGATTTATCAACTGATTTATTTTGAGTTATTCCTGGTTTAACCTAGCCAAGGCCAAGAGCAGTTTGATGCCTACTTTTGTCCAGGAGAATGCTACAAACAACCAAGAGAACTTGGCCAAAGTGTAGGTATCTGCTCGGTTCTACCATCATAATCTTATCTGTGAAGGCTGATTTCTAGGTTCCGTTGCCTGGCTCCATGTTTTGTTTTGCTTTTTCTTTTCTTAAATAGCATCTCCTTTATGAATTTTTTTGAACTTATCTTTGCTCCCAGACTTTCAGTCATGAGTATAACTATCTCATATGCCCCATCATTTGACATTAAGATTTATTTGTCTATGGCAAAGCTAATATTTTCAATAGTTCTCTCTCCTGATCTTTGCTTTCACCATGTAGAATAAGGCAGACTAGGTCATGCTTCAATGACAAAGTACCCAACCCCCTGACTTAAGAAATCAGGCCATTTTTATATGTGCCCTATGTTATTTACATCTTATTAGCATAATCATTATGATCTAGACAAGGGCACCTTCTCAAATCTATGAGAAGCAAACAAGATGAAAGTAGTGAGACAAAGCACCTGCTAATTTTCAAGCTTCATTCTTTCCATTTTGTTGATCAAATGGTCACATTTGTGTGTCCAATTTCAGTAGATATGAGAGCGTAGTCCTACTATGTGCCACCACAGGCAGCCCTAACTCCTGTTAGGACACTTGTCAGAGCACTGATGACCTGGGAAAATCACTGGAGGAAGGGAAAGGACACATCATTCCATTTGCAATGTACTTTTTTAAAACGTGGGTACTTTAAATTCATAACAAAACTTCACTGTACAAAATATTCTAGTTGTTTTTTGAAGACTGTATTCCAATCTACCAAACACCTTCTGAATGTGATTTTTATAGCCCATTTAATATTCTAGGAATTATAATAATATTTTAAAAGTATATAATGCTCTATCTACTTCCAAAGCTTTCAAATTTCTTCTCTTTGGTACCAATATTATATGGCTCATAACACACCTTATTGGTAGTCAAGATTATACATTCAGGGCCTGGGCTTCTTAGTAAATCAGATGCGATATCTACACTCTCCTTAATTAAGCTTTCTATTTCTTACTCTATTAAATCATCATCAGACCATAGCTTCCACAGTTTGAGAATCTGCTGACGCTGTGTTATATTGGGAAGCAAGTGATACTGGTGGGATAAAGATGGGACTTTGAGGACAGGAAGATTGTGAAGCAGATCAAGATCAGATTCTGGCAGCGAGGGATAGAGTGGGGGGCAGTCAGGTGGGGTGACCTCAGCATACAGAGCAGGGGTGCTGGGGAGGAGGAGCAATGACAGCAGCGGTGTGTGTCTGTCTGTGCACACCAAGATGTAAGGCAAGGAACATGTAAGAGAGCTGTTATTTGTCCACCTCAGATATAGATAGATTGAGATATAAGATAGATAGATAGATAGATAGATAGATAGATAGATAGATGATAGATAGATAGATAGGCATAGTTAGATGACAGATATCTTGAGATAGGTACATGCATAACCATATATATACATATATACATATATATATATATATATATATATATATGTAAATTGATATCAATTGCAAGGAAGGATGAAGCAGGAGAAGATGACAGCTGTGATGAGGATGCACATTATTCTTTGCATTGATGTAAGATGTGAGCTTAGTGAGTGACATTGCGTGAAGATGGGAGACCCACGAGGTCTCCTGGAGGGATGAGGCAGCCACCCCGTGCAGCTAAAGATGGAGTGCTTCAGGCCTAGGAAATGCCATGGGTCAGCATTTCATGCACTGAAAGAAGCAAAGAAACCAAAGATTCGCACAGCCAAAGAAGCAGGGCAGTCACAGGGGAAGCTCAGTAGATGTGCCAACGCGGTGAATGTAATAATGTCTATAGCAGAGGTAGGAACTGTAAGTTTGTTTCAAAGGTGATAGAATCATTCTGAATGGGAAAATATGTAGGTTTCATTTTAAAAATATCAAATATCAATCTGAGGGCCAGAGAGATATTTGGCAGTGTAATCTCCTGCCTGGCAAGTATAAGGTCTCAGGTTCAATCCCAAGTACTGCAGGTCAAGTTGGCCCTCTGCCAAGCTGGCTACCAAAATCAAGTGTGATGGTGCACACCTATAATCCCAGTAATGGGGAGGCTGGGACAGGAGGATCGCGAAAGGACTGAGCTGCTTAGTGAGACCCTGTATCAAATAAAGAAATAAAAGATTTTTAAAAAATCAACATGAGGGGCTGGCAAGATAGCTCAGCTGACTAAGCTCTTGCTTAGGTAAGCACAGGAGCCAGGGTTCAATCTCTGGCACTGCATGTTGTGACAGCTTCCTCCCAACCCCCCTCCAATCATGCTGAGCCAGGGATGGAGTCCAGGCATGGTGGCACACACTTGTAATTACAGGACTAGAGAGGTAGAAAAAAGGAGGATCATTATAAGTCTGAACTGAGTAGTGAGACCCTGCACCCCCCACAAAAAAATAGATAAATAAAATAAAATAAACCTGAATGATGTGTTAATGGTGGTTATACAGATGTAATTTGACAGTTCTAGACCTGGTAGATACTCAGTGAACATTTGATGGAAGTGATTATATAAAACATTTGTCCATTTCTCTTATTTTTGTCATGTACAATGTGCAAAAACAATGCTGAGCTGAGGTGTGTTTTTCCTGTGGCCTGTATGCATGGGTAGTCACTCCTCTCAGATGGCAACTTCCACATCTGGTAGCAGACCTTCTGTTCAAGAAGGAGAACAGACACAGCTTCGGTGGCCAGTCAAAAATCAATAGACATGATGCTAATGGAAAGGAGCCCAGATTGATTTCAAGGTATGAACTTTGCCAGGTTCCAGGAATGATTAGATTCAAGGTTATACTGTTAGTATCCCAGAGAATTTTAATAAATTGCTGATTTTATATGAGATATTAAAAAAGATACAGTATTTGCAAGAGCCTTTTGACTGTACAGCCCTCTTTCTATATCTGTGTATTCATACATTGCCTTCTGAATGATGTGTGTGTGTGTGTGTGTGTGTGGTACTGGGGATTCAACTCAGGACCTTGCGCTTGCCAGGCAAGCACTTATTCTACTGAGCTATCTCCCCTGCCCCTGAATGATTTCAAAGTAACCCGCTCTACCTGTGATCTTTCACAAATGTCCTAGACACAGGACTCAAATGACCAGCTGGCAGGCAAATCGCAAAATATCTGAAAGTTAAGAGTTTTATATCTCTCATCCCTACTTGAAGCATATGTAGACTCAATGACAAAAATCCTATGATGTGAAAATCCCTTTGCTCTGAGGTAGGACTAACTCTGAAAGTTCATTTATATTTAGATCTCCCTGTAGAATTAAAGTGAATCTGGATTTCCTTACAAGTCAGTTTGTCTGACTTCTCACCTGATTTAAGATTCCACTCTATTATTTTCTCAAGGGCAGATTTAGCAGAGCAAAAATATGAGACGTCTAAGTAAAATTTGAATTTCAGTTAAACGATAGTTTTTGTTGTTGCTTTGTCTTGTTGTATTGTGAATGTTTTTGCATAAGTAAATCTGATGTTATATTTGAGATATGATTTGTAAAAATATTGCTTGCAGCTTATATTAAATTCAAGTTTAACAAGACGTCTTGTATCTTATACCATGACTCTACTGGTGAAGATTTCTTAGTTACTTTTCTTTCATTGTTAAGACAAAATAACCAGATTCCAGTGTTAAAGGAAGGCTTACCTGGATCACAGTACAGGTTTTTAGTCTATCACTGGCTGGCTCCAAGGCAGGGTGGTGTTTCAGACAGGCTTTGCAGAGGAGGAACCATTCAGGTTGGGCAGAAGGTAGTATGACAAGCAAGGGACATTAATAACATCTTTCTTCCCCTTTTATTTTACCTAGGCCTCTTGGGGCTACAGGTAGCACTCACTCTTAACTCTTGCGCCCTCTTCCTGGCATTGAACCATGAATCAATCCTGGCATCACCCACTCTATACCCAGCCTCTTCTGAAAAACTCTCACATAGGACTGCATGAGGCTTTGGGGGAAAATCTAGACATAAGTCACAACATAAGCTTTCCTGAAAGATGATCCTCACCCAGATTCTTTGCTCAAGGCCTGCCTCTGGAAAAATGTCTTCCAAAACAGGAAGCTAAATTTAGCTTCTGATATCTACAACTTTGTAAATCTGAGTGAAAACAAGATTCTTGTTGTTTCTAGAATTATACTTTATAGACAATGTATAATATTTATAGTCACGTAAAAACAACTTCAAACATAAATAGTGTGCCATATGTTCTTGACTGGTTCATAAATATCTATTTTCTTCACTTTCCAGCCTTTTCTATATTTCGAGGGGCTGATTTTGCAGCACATACAGTCTGTGACTGTTGGATGGGTAGCAGTACTGGAGAGCCCTTGAAGCAGGAAATTCGTGGGCAGCAGGCGATGTAAGGTCCAGTGTTCCTGTGTCTGTTTCTTTCTCTGCTAGGCTGAGATGCCCCTGGCAACATTTCTCTGCCAAGGGTTTAGATTCCCGTCAGCTACCTTGGTTCGGTAGTGACCGCTATCAACAGGTTATTGTAACTTCTCACTGCTTTTGAGCTTTCAGTCCTAGGAATGATAATATATTTTACTTTTCTAAGTAAAAGAACATTTCATCATTATTATGAGTTGTACTTAGGTATTCACTTAAGGCCTCAAGTAATCATAGGTTCTCAGAGGTAGCTGGATCCTGACTGAGTATATGATGTGAGGATGAAGGATATAATGTAATTAAATGGGGAGGTGATTTGTTGAGATTGATTCATGATGCAAAGCTAGAACTAAGGGTGTGAGTGCCAAACACCTTAAGAAAAGTAACCTTGAGAATATAAGGGAGAGAAATAGGGGTGCTATCACTCCTTGCCACTCACTGATACATTCTTACTTCACTGCTTTTCTGCCTGCTATGGGCTGTTTCTCCTCTGTAATGCCCCTCTGCTGTGGCAACCTGCATTGGAACCTGTCAGTTATGGACTGAAACCTCCACGAACTGCAAGTCAAATAGACCTTCGCTCACTCAACATTGGTTCTGTACTTTGCCTCAGCAATGAGTAAAGTAAACAAGGCAGTCACATCTCATCCATTTCTCCTAACCTGGACTATACCAGTGTAAATATTCCTTCATTAATCATTCATCAGTCAACTAATATAAGTGAAAGTATATTAAAATGAAATAAAGCTACCTACAATAGTAACAGAAATCATTTAATGTCATTGTGATAACATTTTTGCAATCTCTTTTGAGTTATTCATTTATTATATTCTATTTTGAATTTAAGTCAATGTGTTCCTTTATCTCTACTGTTTTATGTTGTGATTATGGATTCATCATGTATTGAAATCCTGATTTTTTTTTTTGTATTTTTAGGGAAGTGTCTACAGATTGTTCAGGGTCTCACCACTAGATCGAACTCATAGTGATCCAGCTGTTTATAGCCTCCTGAGAGCTGGAATTACAGGCATGCACCACTATGCCCAGTCTCAACTGTCATCTCATCATATCCCGGGGGTTGGACTGGCATGGCAGGCCTGGGGATTGAACTCCTGGCCCCTGCACCTGGTTGCAGGCACTTTAACCCATTGAGCTATTTGGCTGGCCTGAAATCCTAAAATAGTAAGCTTATTTTAAAATTACAGCAGTTATTTAGAATGCTATCCTATACTAATGATCAAAAATGTATACTTTGTTTAACTAATTGATTAATTAATTAATTTATTTATTTGGTACAAGATCTCACAATGTAGCTTGGACTCATAGTGATCCTTCTATACCAGCCTCCCAGGTGCTGGGACTACAGGCATGCGCCACCACACATGGTTTTGGGACCAGCACTGTGTGCCCAGGACTGGAACAGCATGTGTTAGAGGGGCTCAAACTTGAAATGCCAGGCAGGCACTTAGACTGCTGAGCTATCTCCCCAGCCCCAAAATCTACATTTTGAAGCTAGATAAATATGCATCTGTTTTGTATATCCAAGTTGATAATGAATAAAAGCCTTAATTACTATCATATTACAATTTGTACACTTGTAGGCTGGTGATAATTCAGTCTACTTTCATGAGTATCTGTGAATTAATAGGTAGAAGTTATGTAAAAATCAAAGTTGATTTCACACGCATATAATCCCAGCACTCAGGAGGCTGAGGTAGGGCAATCATTGTGAATTTGAGGCCAGCCTGAACTTCTTAATGAAAGCCTGCCTCAAAATATAAATTGCATGTAAAACTCCTGTATATTTTTTGCAGTCAAAATATACTAATTAGCAGTCTATCATTGAATGAACTGCAAGTCTCTTCATTTTAAATAATACAACTGTGCAAAAACTCAAGAGAATGATAAGCTCTCTGTATGCAGTGTATGACTTCTTAAGTGATGGCTACTATCATTGCAAAGGAGAGGAGAGATGGAATGACAAAACGATATCTTCTTGTGAGTTTAGAAAGTGTTGAATGATTCCAATGAAAGGATGTTTTTGTGGTTACTCCACCAAGAAAGCCCATGCACACACAGGGACTGCAACCACCTCTGATCCCCTCATTTCACCTCCATGAAAAGAGAATACTCCCAATTAAAAAAACAAAACAAAACATACGTGTTGTCAGATTCTCCCTTTGCTCATATCTTGAAGGTGTCTATGGACTCTCCAGGAAGGAGTATATAACTGTCTTGGGCACATAAAAATGTTTTGTTTCCTTCACAGCTGAAGGATGCATAAGATTCTTTAGAAAATATATAATGATGAGGAATTAATATAAAGGATACTTTGAGGGGATTTTAAAGATAGAATGACTTAAAGACAAATTCCAATATTAAAAAGAAATGTGTTGTAGTTTGCAGTTTTGCAGGGGGAACAAAACAGGATACATAATTTGTAGAATTATTCTAAAATAGTCATACAAAGAGTCATATACAAAGAGTGCAGGAATTCTGTCCACACTGTTGGGATCAAAATATCCAGCTGAGGACCTGGATGTCATGGCAATGTCATTCCTAAGTCCAGCTGAAGACTTAGAGGCCATAACAATGTCCCACATGAGTTCAACTGGCAACTAAGGATCCACACTAATGTCTCATGCAGGTTCTGTTTCATGGTTCTGCCCTAGGAAGCCCCAAATGTCAGTGATGGAAGCTAGAAAGGTCTGTGTTCGAAGGATGAAGGATCCATGCTAGCAGGCCAAGGAATCTTCATTGGATCCAGGAAGCAACATTCAAAGTAAGAACCAGAGCTCCCCCAAAAAGCACCACAGCCATCCTCAGCAACAGTAAGGACCACAGCTACATAACAGCCAAGCTTCTATCACCAAAGACAGAGCAACAAGCTTCTCCAGGAGGCTGAGCAGTGTGCCATCTTCCCTCCCAAGCCAGGAATCCAAGCTTGAAATGAGGACCAGAGTTCCTTTCAAGTGAACTGCAGCCTCTCTAAGCGACATTAGGGTCCCAAGCTCTTTCAAGGAAAACAGCCCAGTTCATCAGGAAAGCCAGGATGACAAGCTCCTCCAGAACAAAGCAAGAGTTCCCAATGACTCCCAGCAACTTTTCTCCCTTTCCACTTCTTCTTCTTATACTACTAGCAAGGATCCGAAGGTAGCCTCCCACACCAGCACCACACTGGTTCACTTCAGCTGGGTATTGCAAGTTGACCACCAGTTGTCAATCCACTACATGATGATTTGAAATGAGAGCAGCAACTATAAGTTCTTTGTGATTCCTGCCCTTGAAAACAGCCTAAGTAGGGGCGTTTGCTCATAGCTGTCTTTCCAGGAAACTATAGGGTTCTGTTACTGTGGACACTGCCTTCCACAACACATTGTATGAACTGTGTCATTCCTTTTAGACTGGATTTTGTAACCTTGTGAACAGAGACTCTTTCTCCCATCCATTGAGTTATTAAGACTGTGAGTTAAGAAGAAGGTAGGCTTGCAGTGAATCTATTATAAATGAAATAATATACTAGAAATTTAAAGGTAAGGAAGCACACTGGTTTACTTTCCCTTTAAGAGAGGTTTAACTCGCACATTAATGGCATTTAAGTGACTCAGATTCTCTGAGAAAGTGGATGAAATGACTAGATTGCTGCAAACATCTGATGTACTACTTACTGAGAGTCATGACCACAGTGCTTGGCTACTTGAGATGCCTCTTCGAAGATAAATATTTCCTTCTGAGGCCATGTGGACTGAAGCTCTCTCAAGAGTAAGTGGCTGGCTCTATATCACGGAGAGATTTATGAAATTTAATCGAGCAGAATATTATTACATAAAACATACTGTCCCTTAGCTGCAATGAAGTCACTCAGCCATCTGGTGGTTCCATTCATTTCTTGAGCGGTTCATATTTTCTCCCACTGCTTGTCTCAGTTACCTTTTCTAGTTGCTGAGGTGCAATATCTTGCACCATGACCTCAAGAGCATAGGTTTATTTTGACTCTCAGTTTGTAGCAGTTTCAGTCCACAGTAGGCTAGCTCCAAAGGAAGGTGGCTTCCCAGAGGGGCATAACTTAGGAGAAAGCACTCATGGCATGCTCATAGGACGCAGAGCGGGAGGAAAGAGAGGAGAGAGAGAGAGAGAGAGACAGAGAGAGAGACAGAGAGACAGACAGAGACAGACAGAGACAGAGACAGAGAGAGACAGACAGAGACAGAGACAGAGACAGAGACAGAGAGACAGACAAAGGAAAAAAAGAGGGAGAGAGAGATACTCTTCCAGGCCATTAACCTAGCATACCACCATTAGTGACCTGAGAACCCCCTCAAACATCACATTCAGCTGTAAACACATCAGCAAACTAATCCACACTGAAGAGTATTACACTCTTGTGACCAGCACCCCACCTGTGAGCAGGTGAAGTTTTCATGGAACATTTAGATATAAACCGCGATGCTGCTAATGGTAACTGGATCTGAGCTAATCCACTGTGCTGGGTACAACCACATGTCTTATTACACTTCCTGTATCCACTGGGAAGGAAATGCAAGGACCTTGGTATTACAGTGCTTTTAATATTTTGTTATTGAATGTTCAGTATTTATTTACTGCTTATTTTTTGATACACATTGCTCATTGGTGATTAGGAAATGATTATTGATGTTCACCTTCCCATGACCATGAATTTCTGGTATGAGTAGTTTTTACAGGTTTATGCTTCATATGAGAGAAAAATACTATGAAATTCCTGTCAGCTTTCAAGATGATGGTGTAGTAACTTTGTATGATACAATAGTTGTGGGTTCAGGGATTCCTATGATGGTTCTTTTCCCAGTGTCATCCAAACTGAGTTGGAACATCTGCAGCTGGGCAACAACGTGTCCATTTACTATGGCATAGGGCTTCAAACCCAATCAGAAGCTGAGTAAACTGCTATAGATAGAAATAAAACATGAGCGTTATAGATTGTTTCGCCATTCTTTTAATTTGATTTCTTTTAGGTCCATCACCAAAATCACACCCCAAATAGTCTGAAAAACATGTTAATCTCTCTACACTTAGTCAAAATGAGGTCTTTCTTCCTTGTGAGACAACACACCAGACATTATTTTAAGTTGTCCTGAAGTCTTCAAAAATCAGCTTTGGCTTTAGGTTTTCTTTGGCTTTTGGAATTTTATATCTTATGATTATTTGAGCCTTGAAACATCTTCAGTGTTTTTTCACCTAGCAACTTATACCTTTCCGTGTATCTTTAAGTAAATCAAAAGTCATTGCCTACATTTGTGTAACTTCTAGGTAGGCAGTTCTTTCACCAGTAACTTTGATGCTACATGAAAATGAAGCTTTTCGCTCATTCTGCTCTGAGTGTTGCTTTGAGTTTTCTCCACACACTTCTTTTTTCTCACCTTCCACCTTCTGTCTAATACTCTTACACCTACCGGTCCATGTATCCCATCATTCCAAATTCTGAATTCTGGTTGTTCTATCAGTCAATCATTGCTAATTAACAAATCATTCCAAAATCTATTAGCTTAAAATAAATTTTTATTTAGTCCTGGATTCTGCATTTTGACAAATAGCTTCTTTCCACTTCTGTGGGCTTTGCCTGTCACCCTTTGTGTCTCTGGCCTATGGTGGTGTAATTTTTCTAACCTGCTTTGTGTGATACAGCTTTTTCTTCTCCATCAGGCTTGATTTCCTAGCCTCCTGATGTTTCCACAGTGGCTTATAGATATGTGAGAGTGGACCTGCCAAATAGCTCAATGCATTGAAGCACCTGCAAGCAGGCACAAGGGCCTGGGGTTCATTCCCAAGGCATGCTGTGCTGGTCCCAACCCTGGGGCATGCTGAACTAGCAATTGAGACTGGGCGTGGTGGCGTGTGCCTGTGATCCCAGGTCTTGGGAAGCTATGCAGGGTGAGCTAAGTAAACGTGAAAACAAATAAATGGCACAAATATGATAAGATAGGGACTAAAAAGAACAAGAGAAAAATGATTTAGTCAGATCTAGATTTAAATAATAGAAGATAGATGGAGCTTAAAAATGAAAATGGAGAAATTCTATGCCCTTCCCTACAGTTCAGCCTTGTTTTCAGGCTGTATTTCAGAATGTATATGCATCTGGCTCTAGAGCAGCCGGTGCAGTTGTGCAGCATAATAAAATTTCTCCAGAAACCTGAGCTACCAGGGTTACAGCAATTTTAGTTCACTGGAGGCAAATTATCTGGGAACTACTTGGAGAAATGGAGGGAACCAAAGTTTATTACACTGGTGAGCCCAGAGGAGCTTGCGTTGCAGAATTTAGGCCTCAAGCATGGGCTGAGAGAGCCTTCTACAGAGATCTGTGATGAAATCAGGGAAGCAAGCTTAACTACGGAGACAAACAAAGCCAGTCATTTAGAAATGGCAGTTACATAGCTCTCCACATGTTGATGTCCTCAGCTTCCCTAAGAATGAGACAACAGGATGAAGGGAATTTGTTGGCTTATCCTGCCAGAGAGCCACTGATACAGGCCCAGGATAGGATGGGTGTCAGAGCAGAATGCCTGCCATGTAAAGCTGTTTTTCCCCAACACCAGGAAATGTGTTGGGAATTAAACTGCTTCTGAATTAATTTTGACTTTCCCCTGTGCTATTGGCCTTCTTTATGACAGAACAGGAATATTTCAGTCACAGTCACGAATACCTTTATTATTCCTTCAACAAGCAATGTCCAAGTCAGTGATGATATGGTTTCATTTATGTAAAACAATGTCACTGTGTAGGCAGAAGGGAAGACCCAAGACAGCAGAGCAAGTGATACTTACTATTAAATCAACTTTGCTTTTGGAAGAAGTGAGTTTGAGTTCAGGTGATGGGCTTATCAATCCAGTGATTTTACAGACAGAGAGGACATCAAGTTTTAACTGATATCAGAGTTAATTTTGTTATTCTCTGTTCTCTTTTTCTATGTGTCATATATACTTATTGCATGCATACCTGTACACACACACACACACACACACACACACACACACACACACACACACACCTATCGATTTCCCATGGATATACCATAAACAAAGTCTGCTACAGTGGTTTTGTGATTCAATTCTAGAACTAGAGGATTTTAAACTGACTTTCAACATATAGCATCCCTCTTCCTTTCTCCTTGCACTTTATTTTTATTGGCTAAAGGATATATAATATATATGACATGGATGGGTACTCTGATAAAATTATAGCAGTATTTGTTTTGGTTAGGAATGTACAACTTGGATAGTGCTTGGCTAACTGAACATTGTCAGCTTGCTGCAGTGCTTAACTTTAATCTAATCTTTAGGTAAATGTCACTAAGGCCAGGAAAAACCCAGAGGAATATGAATTAGTCTTCACTTTTAAGTGAGAGGATTGCCAAAGAATTCTGAGGCCTTACATCGCTCCATCTGTGGAATATTACTGTATTAAGACTGTGGTTCACATAGCTATTGCATATCTTTTACCCCCTTTTTGAGGAGCTCCTCAAAATTCTTCCTTTACAGTATAATTTTCAGTTGAGTTTATCTTCTGACACTTCTTTTATAGCTTAACACTTGGTAGCTTTCTATCCCTCTAGTTGTCGTTTCCATAAAGCTCACTGTTTACTCCCAGACTATGCACAAAGAAGTGGGAAAGTAGATACTGAGGGAATGTGGTAGGCCAGACTTAGGATGCATTTGAATCAAAAACTTGCATGTAAGAAAACTTTTTATTACAAATAATGCATAAATAATCTCAAGTAAGGTTTCCTTTGTTTGCGTTTGCAGTGCTATGGATCCTCAGAGAGCTACTTTTTCCTTATGCTTCTCATGTGTTTTCTTTTCCCTTTTTTATTCTTTCTTTTGCATATGTAGTACATAATGTTTACATCCTTGTGTGAAGTTGGTATATGTACACAACGCATTCTAATTTCTTTCCATTCATTCCTTATCCCTCCCTTTCTTTTTAATATCATAGACAGCTAAGTCAGGTAGAGATGTTACAGGCAGTCAAGGATAAGTCCTCAAGGCAGTCAAGAAGATGAGAACACATCAAAATTGTGGCTGGAGGTGCAGTAGAAGAATGCTAAAGTCACAGTGGCCAGATTTACATCTTTCCCTAAGGGTTAAGTGGAACTTTGAGTAGTAAGTTCAAAGCTTTTGAGACAAATATAATCTCTTGATATTTCCTATGTTGATAAGCCATTATCTTATTAAGGACAGGGCATCATTTCCAACCAATAAGACCAAAGACAAGATAAGACTATAGATTACTCACCAAAATTAATCATGTTATCCATATGCCCCGTCATGATTGGATCAATATTATCTAAGAAACTCTATTTGTCATGTCATTGAGTTATCATAAATTTTGTCTCACATTGAACCCATGTCATGATTTTGCTCTTCAAAGCTTTCTTTGAGAAGAGAACTCATTGGCAACTCACTTGGGACCCTTCCTGTCTCTCAGGACCTCTTCTTATTTCCCATTCCTTTCCTCCAACTAAATTTCCTTCTTTACTTCTCTGTTATTTCTTAGAATTCATTCTTTGACTGCGGGGGACAGATACTTGGCGTGTCTGCCATGTAACATCTCCCCTACATAACTGCCTCTGCACAATTTGATCTCCTTCTCCTATGAGAACAAATTATTCCCCTGCCTATCATTTGTTGTTTATTCAGTTCTGTATTTTTCTCTGTGTTTCTCATATAAAAGTAACCAGTGGTACTTAAGGTTTTGTGTTTATTTCACTTAATTTTATGCTCTCAAAAAGAGAAGTGAGCTTTTGAAACAGAGGAATGTCTGACTTATAATACTTGTGAGAAATAATCCCCTTAGAATGTTCAGCACATTAGTATACAAGTAGAAAATAGGCAAAAGATTGTTGTTACAGAATCTTACATTTTGCAGGGAGAGAGGGCATTGTAGGTTATGTTATAGAGAAATGAGATAAAAACATTATAGGCAGGCAGATAGGGCCAGGCCTTCAAGTGAGCCAGTACGGAGAGGTGATATCTTGCAAATGAGGGGTAGATGGGCACTTCTGTGGAGGTCTGATCTTAAGACAAAAGATGTAACAAACACACCCACATATGTCCTAAGGATAAATATCAGGGGTTGATTTTCTAAATAGGTGTGAATCACCTTGAAGAAACCAAAAAGATCCACTGAACCAACCTCTAGAAGGTGAGTTCCTGTTCTGTATTCATGCCTGTTTTCTATGTAACTTGCTTACCCATTTGATACTGTTTGATTAATTTTATCTGAGCAATTTTGCTCATAACATATTGGTTGGTTGAGCGTAATCTTGTTCAACCTCATGCCCTTTCAATTTACTATATTCCCTACATTAGACTCACTTCACCTCACAGTTTTGCTCTAGAGGGGAGGATAGCTCAGCAACATAAGCACCTGCCTGGCAAGCAGAAGGTTCTGATTTTGATCCCTGTATCTCTCCCCTTCTCCCTCCCCCTGCCCCTTCCCCCTCCCCCTCCCTTTCCCACAGAAGCTCTTCTCCAACAAATTTATTCTGCTCTTAAACTCCATTGTACCTAAAATTTATTCTTCAATGTTAGAGAACACAACCTCATACTAGACATCTAGCAGGTTTGGTGTTTCTTTCTTCTAGGTGAATAGGAAAAGAGAGAATAAAAGCCTCATTGATCTGTATTAAAAATGAGTAAGGCAGTTCTGACTACTTTAGCCAGACTGGCAATTAGAAGGGCAAAGGCCACCAGACTCTGAGGAACTGGAAAGACAAGGGTAGCTAAACTGAAGCCATGAGGAAGATTAAAAGATCTCAGGACCTGGAAGCTCGCAATAGGTTGATGAACATGAAAGTGGCCAACTTTCCCTCTGCCTCATCCTTCAGCCTGCACACCCTGTTCACACAGCCTACATTCATATTCTTACCCCCACCAAAGGACAGGGAAAGGTCACTTGGCTGGAAGAAATCCAAGGTAAGATTGAAAGAAAAGCCCAGAAGCCAATCATATTCCAAAAGTCCATGTGGGACAAAGACCTCAGTAAATGGAAAGGCAGACAAGAAATCCACCAGGTACTCATTTTTGAATTCTCTCTGTCTATTGTATTTTGTTTCCTCCTTCCACAACATCAAGTTGTTTTCCTTTATCTTAAACTGCTTCTTTATTTTTCACTTACACTGAGGTTAGGGTCATGGGGAGCTGAAAACTTCAATAGAGCAGTGGCTTGCCACCCGCCCCTGATCCTTATGGTGTGGCATAGCAGATGTGGTATACAACCCTCATCCATTACAATTTCTTTCAAGATACCACTCCAAATACCATAACCACTAACATATAATGCTTCCTATAAGCTAGTCATCGGTACTTAAATAGAATTTACTAAAAGTTTTTCAAAAGAAGAGAAACACAAAGAAAAGAAAATACATTAAATCACTTATTCTCATCCTTTGGACTTCCTAGAACCTCTTTTTTGCTGAATTGCATGCTTAGCACCGAGCCTAGGGGCAAATTTTACCTGATGCAATACTGCAGCCAGGAGAAGACAGACAGGGTTATCCCAGTGCCTATACCGAGAGGCCTCCCTGCACTTGAGGGCACCAGTTCGTGACAGAAAAATAAAACTCAGGGTAAAATATTTTCAATGTGCACAACCTCTTGGTAGAAGAACCAGGGCATTGCCTGAATCATCTAATGAAAATCTTTCTTTAGCGACTGATCCCCAACGAGAGCGCTATCACTCTTCCTACTTACATCCACAAGTTGTTTTGTTGTTATATTGCAAAGCATTATAAGGTTCATTCATGATTCTGACTCTTAGAAACTAATTTAATGCATCTATATATGTATATATAAATATAGAAAGGATTAAGATATAAAAATGCAAAAAAGTGTGCGCCAGGAATTTATTTTTAAAAATTTACATGTATATAGAAATTCAAAAACTGATCGCTAAATTAAACTGTAATTGTATGTAGCTCACTGATGCTATTAAATTGTGAACCATTCATTCCAGGCTCTAAATCAAAAGCTCATGAAATTGGCAACATTTTGTCTGGGTTGGAATATGTGTCCAATTATTCTGAGTAGCTTTCCAGTTGATAGTTAAGAGGCTCCATTATTTCAAAAGCTATTAGTTCCTATAGATTAAATTATACCTAATACTCACTACTCTCAGCCATATTAAAAGATCACCACATTTTGTGCCATTCTCTAAGCTTTCTTGAGAGCCCCATTAGTACCATGAGAAACTCAACCTGTGAATTGGCAGGTAATTAAATGGAGCATGAGATGAGATTTTTGAATTCTTGCTTCTATTTTGGAAGAAGTCCAGATGCCTATCTTCAGCCCAAGTCTCTGAAGATTTCTAACATCTGGAGATATGATTCACGGGGCAATGCAGATTACACTGTATCATTTATAAAGACAGTGAATATATAAGAAAAGAAAATGTTCTTATCAGCAAGAACAATTTAATGTCTGGGGATGAAGGTAAAGCTAAGCCATTAGGCAAGGACCTTATAGCTGGTTAGTGGTACAGTTGAGACAGTTTATTTCCTTTCAAGGAACTATTAAGCATTTATGCTGTTTCAGAATGTCTTAGTTACTTTTACTCGTTGCTGGGACATATACCCGACACTCAAAATAAAGGAAGGAAAGATTTATTTAGCTCACAGTTGCTGGAGGTTTCAGTCCATATTCGGCTGGCCCAAGGCTGAGTGGAACAGGGCAGAGGGTACCCAGTTCATGGCGGCAGAACAACCACTCAACCAACTCACCGGAGCAGAGAGTAACAGCCCTTTAAAAAGTCTCTTTGTGCTCAGTCACTCTGACGTGGGCCCGTTGTGCCCTAGGGTGGAACCAATCACACCCCAGGATGGGCCCTTGATCCCGCTCTAGGGAGGAGCCAATCATATCCTAGGCAGGCCCAGGACATGCTCCAGGG
>PVKN010011125.1:0-21967 GCA_004027915.1 Capromys pilorides
TCATCTATCTATGTATCTGTCTATGTATCTATCTATCTATCTATCACCTATCTATCGTTCATCTATCATCAGCAGTCTTCAGTTATTCTGAAGATCTGAGGGCTGCTGTTGCCATCGTAGTGGCAGTTTTTCTTTCTTTCTTTCATTGCCTTAGGGCCTTGTTTAGCTTGCCCTCATTGCTGAGACCAAATACCCACCACCCCAAATGAAGGAAGGAAAGGTTTTAGTTCGCAGTTCATGGAGGTTTCCGTCCATAGTCAGCTGCTCTATGGCGGGGTGGCCTGGCACAGGGGCAACAGCTCACAACAGCAGAGCCGAGCAACAGCCGCAAGAGCGGAAGTGGGGGAGCAGTCCCCCATGCCCCTTGCATCGTAAGCAGGCTGCTCCCTCCCCCTTCCCAGGGGTGGCATAGCACCCACACCGTCCCTGAGCTCTCCTCTTGGGCAGGACCAGGATGTCTGCGCAGTCAGGACCTGGTGCCCACTGAGTCAGTTCATTAAGCTTCTAAGCTTCTCAGGCTGACCCAGTGGATCAACCATCACACCTTCTTGTTGTCATGTTTGGTTTTTCAGAGACGTTCAGGTAGAGGTAGACATCACTCTGTCTTGCTATTGGTTCAGTGGCTGTATTCCTTCCATTGGTTTTCATACAGACGCAATACATCTTAGCTGGATTGGGAAATTAGGAAAATAAAAAAACTCAGCTAAACAAAAGGATGCAAATCCCGACAGGCAGCATCACAGCCCTGCACACTGCTGATGCTGAACCCCTGTATCTCACACTTAGAGTTGCGTGTGGATAGAGCTGCACATGGGCACTTTACTGAGGTGCGCGTTTTATAGAGCACAATCTTTCCATGTGCCTTACTTTATTATTTGACTGTTTCCATTTATCCTACTACAAACACACTTTGCAGTCAGAGATGTACGTACCCAAATCATACCATTAAGTATTATCCTGTACAAATGCAGTTAACATATTCTTTTTGATTGTAAAGTTAAGTTTGTTCCATTGCTTTTTAAATTTTTATAAAGGGAATATATTGAATATATTGCTCCTTGAAGAGTTTCTATATCCTCATCATATTTTGTCTTTTATTTCTCCATAAAAATGATGATACATTCACAATTCATCTAGAAGTTGTTAGCATGGCTATTAATATAGCTCGCTTTCCGCGGGAGCTGGGTGAGGTGCACTACAGCTCATTAATTATCTGCCGTCCGTATCCATGGCTCCTGTTCAGCTTACTCTGCAGTCTTTTTCATTGACTTAAGCAGCAGCACAGGAGGAGGAAGGATTTCTCCTCTGACTTCTGAAATTCAAAGTTTTGTGGTTTTAATAAAGTTCCTATGAACCTCAGAGTTTTCACTTGTGAGATAAACTTGTACTCACAAGTTTATCCTAAATCCTTTGACAGCTATTGCAATAAACACAAATCAGGCACAAAGCAAAAACTTTGCTCCTGTGCTTAGGGTAATGAACACGATTCGAGTGCAGGGTACTCCAGATGGCAGGCACTCTTTAAGTAATAGAATCCTTCAAAAGAAAGGCGAGTGCACACAGAGAGGACATTTTTAATTAAATGAATAACTTTAAGTTGCTACTCATTCTTTTTATATGTGAATGCTTCTTTAGTTCCAAAACATTCACGTCGTGCATGCTCTTCCTCCCCTTGGTGTGTCCTTTAAGTCACCCACACTCGTGCGTGAACCAATAAGCACGACCATCCTTGTCCTCCTCACCCAATGGACATCCCGCTTTTCTCTCACCTTGGCCTCCCTGGGGTGACTCCCTGGCATTTGTGCTGCCAGCCTAGTGCCACTGTAAACCAGAAAAGGAACTGGATTTAGACAGAAATGCTTCCCCCGTGTCATCATCATTCAACAGCTTTCGTTTTCCCATTTCTTCCTCCTGCTTTCCCTTGCCTTAGTGAAGTATGATTTTTTTCTGTTCATTTTCACAGATGACTTGTGAGGTAAAAGCTCTGAGTTCCAGGAGGTCTGAAGGCTTGATCTGCTTGGGAATCTGACTGTTGTTCCATGGTCAGGGCGCTCGAGGGCAGAAGGGGCTTCCTGTGGTGCCTGAGGACAGGGTCGCATTAGCTCCTTAGACTCATTCTGCCCTCATCTGAGTTAATCTTACTCTTGCCACTTTGTGAACTATCATTTTGCTCTCTGATAACTTTTAAAGTTTTGTATGCCTTTTATAGCATTTCATGCTAGGAAAATAACAACTATTAATTTTTTTGTTTGTTTTTTGTATCATATAAAACATACAGAAAACTCAGAGAGAGCTTTTGTATGAACATGGTGCCAAAGGTGAGGAAGCAAGCCCCTGCACCTCCCAAAGCTGAAGCCAAAACAGAAGCTGTGAAGGCCAAGAAGGCCGTGCTGAAAGGCATCCACAGCCGCAACAAGAAGATACAAAGATCACCCACCTTCCGCCCTCCCAAGACACTGCAGCCCGGAGGGAGCTCAAGTACCCTCAGAAGAGTGTCCCCAGGAGAAGTGAGCTGGACCACTGTGCCATCATCAAGTTCCCCGACCACAGAGTCGGCCATGAAAAGGATCAAGGACAACAACGCACTCGTGTCATTGTGGATGTCAAAGCCAGTAAGCACCAGATCAAGCAAGCTGTAAAGAAGCTCTGTGACATCGATGTTGCCAAGGTCAGTCCCCTAATCAGGCCTGATGGAGAGAAGAAGGCGTATGTTCGCCTGGCTCCCGATTATGATGCATTGGATGTGGCCAACAAAATTGGAATCATCTAAACGGAATCCAGCTGGCTAATTCTAAATATATACCTTTTTCCTGAAAAAGAAATACAGAAAACTCATGAGCAATAAATAGACAATCGATGAGCTAGAACAGACTTTTAATGTTTTATGTCACGTTTGAATCAGATCACCTAGAGAAGGAAGAAGGTTGCCTGAGCCTGGAAGCATCTCTTATTTCAGGGATCAATAAATAAGAGTTGCCTCAACTAGCTAGAGAACTTCTGCAGAATATTCTACACCAAACACTGTACTGTAATCAGTGCCACAGAGCCGATAGGGTCACCATAGTTAAACGTGAGCGTGCGCCTGTGTGTCACTGTGTGGGATCGGAAGGTGTTAGACGGGGCAGGCAGAGTTGGCCAGGGGGACAGGATATGCTCTTCCAGGCGATACTGGAGATCACAGAGTCTGGAAATCAGACTTTTCCCAGGCCCCGCTGCCAATTTCCCAGATCCAGAAATTTTCCATTTCTGGTACTAACTAAATACCCTACTGATTTTTTTTTTTGGTTACAAAGTTCAATAGCATGGGGGGCTCCAGCATGAGGTTGAGCAGACAGTTGCTGGACAAATATCTTTGGACAAATACTCAAAATATATTTTGTATAAGGTCATGGTTCTATTAGAGTATTTTATGATTGTTAATATTTTTTATTTTTTATTACTTATTTATTTTAATGAAAAGAAATAGCAACATACACAAATGGCAAATAAGAGGATGAAAAGATGTTTAACTCATTTGCCATCAACAAAATGCAGGTGAAAACCACAGTCAAGATAGGACTGCACGCACGTGAGAGTGACTAAACAAAAAACGTACCTGCACCACCAAAGGCTGGCGAGGATGCAGCGCAGCACACACGTTGCCGGCCGGAGCGTGCAGCTATTTCTGAAGGACAGCGTCACCCCTTGTGGAACCACACACACATTTCCCATGTGCTGCCGCCTTTGCCCCTGGGCGTCTCTCCCACAAAGCAGCAGCTGCTTCAAATTCACCCTTCATGGACCCTAAGTGATCTATGCTTCCATTGCTTCATGTTCTGATATGGATAAGGAATGGTGCTGGCGCTTGTAAAACTTGGCTCTCTCCTGGTGGCACTGTAAGGATGTGGCTGTCTCAGGAGGTCCTGAAGCCCTAGGACCACACCTTTGAAGAGTGACCTGGGGTCTCTTCCTCTTTCCCTTTGCTCCCTGGCTGGGTTATGCCTCTTGTTCACAGCACAGTGTGTGGCCTTTCACGCTCCCCAAGCAGGAAGCCATTTGATCCTCAGTTGAGCTACAGCTGAACTTTTCTCTGTTAAAGCTAGCATTCTTGGGTGTCCTGGTACAGGAGAACAGTAGGGTGGGCCCATCAACAGCAAAGAGAGTGGATGCATGCGATGCAAGTATGAGCTGGGTTATATCCACTTCCACTCAGGAAACAGAAATCAACAAGGACACACGCAGCAGCCTGGCTGCCCCCTCAGGGAATCCCGCTGGGTGAACAGCATCTTGACACATCATCGGATGCACTTTTCCAATCAAGTGACATTTGCTGTGATGAAAAATTTTCAAGACAGTGTCAAGATTACTGGCTGCCAAGGTCGCTATGCTTACAAAAGGGTGACACAAGGTCTGTGCTAGTGTTGGGGGCTGCTCTGTGTACTTATTCCCCCAGAGGACACCCCAGCACAGATGGGATGAAATCGTGTAGAATCTCGTGAGCAACACACGTGCACATCTCAGTGGGTATGAATGAAGCCGGGAAGTCTGGACTGGTTTCTTAGATTGCTTCTAGGTGACATGAATATAAGTTTGCGAAATGTTAGCACTGGGAAGGGCTGCACAAAATGTTTCTCTGTTATTGTCACAGCTCCATGGGAATCTATAATTATCAAAAGGAATTTTTTTCTTAACAATTAATAAGGTTAGAGCCAACCAGTGAGACTCCTCCATCAATAGCGACGTACTTCTTTTTCAAAGTTAATTTTATTGTTATGTGTTAGATATACATAATGATCACATTCACCATAGGGAATTTGAACCTGTACAAGAAATATCTTGATTGCTCTTTTTTCCCCAATCCCCTCCCCTCCCTTCTGCCTCTCTTCTCCTCCTCATCTATCAAAGCCCTGTTTCCATTTTTCTTTCTGTTCTTTTTTCTTTTCTCTTCCTCTGTGCTTCCCCTCCCTTGTTTCCCTTTCCATTTGAACATATTCTCCCTATTTTCTAGTATCTATTTTCTTGCTATTTTCCAATAACTATTATATCTATTTTCCAATGTCAATTCCCTGTAATCCAATACCTGTTGCATATAATATCTATTATCTATGATTTGTGTCACTTGAGAATGATCTCAAGTTGCATCCATGTAGCTAGAAATGTCTCACGTTTATCTTTCGTCATGGCAGAGTGTTACAACACTGCATAAGAAATGTCTTCTTTGTCCGTTCACGTACTGATGAGCATTTGGGCTGTTTCCAAGATTTAACTATGACAAACTGTGCTGCTTTAAACATGGGTGCACACAGATTCCTATGGCGTGATGCTGTCTGTTCTCTTGGAAAGACAGCAAGAAGGGGAACAGCTAGGCCAAGGGAAACCTCCAGTCCTAGTTTTCTGGGGAATCCCCGGGCTGATTTCCACACAGGTTGCACCAGCTTACGCTCTCACCAACAGTGGAGAGGGGTTTCTGTTTCCCCACAGCCCAGACACCCTTTGTTACTGGTTGCTTTCTTGGTGGTAGCTCTCCTTTCTGGAGTGAGATAGAATCTCAGTGTTGTTTTAATTGGCATCTCTCTGATGACCAGTGATGCTGAACATTTTTCATACATGTATCTGTTATTTGTACTTCACCTGAGAAGTGTACATTCATCTCCAATATCCATTTTTGGGTTGGGTTTTTATATTTAGGGGTCTCATCTTTTTGAATACCTTATATAGTCTAGATTTTATTTACCCCTCTGTGGGTTATCCCTTTACACTATTGGTGATTTCTTCTACTGTACAAATATTTTAATAAGATGAGATCCCACTTGTGGCTCATCGTGGTACTGCCTATGCCCCAGGAGTTCTGTTCCTAGAGTCTTCAGCTGCTTCTGAGTCTGTACTAGCTCCACCTTGTCTCTCTTCCAGCAGACCTAGCATTTTTGTTTTGACATTCACATTTTTAATCCACTTCTGTTTTAGCTTAGACCATGGCGAAGTCTAGTTTTAACCTTCGCAATGTGGAAATCCAGTTTTTCCATCACCTGAAGAGGCTATCATTCTCACGATGAAGGTGTTTGGTCCCGTGGTACAGTGACTGACTTCTCAGCTTACGACAGTCCTAAAGGGGTGCTGAGTTCTCAGCCCTTGGGATGGAAACCTTTTGCTATTTCTTAGTTGTGAAGTATGAATCCCTGTGGACTACTGGCCGCACACCGAGCCACGTTTCACGTTTCACGTCATGTGTCCATATGAGTTGAAAGCGCAGTGCATGCGGTTCTTTCTTTCCATAAAGAACGGCTCACAGGGTTCTTGGAGAATGCTAGTACAAGGATAAGCAAAGCAGACACTTGGGAAACTCATGGACGTCGATTCCTTCCAGAAGCAAGCTTGTGGGATTTCCAGACCGGGTGCCAGTTGTGCCTTTAATTTCTTAAGAGCCTCCACTTCAGAGCTATAGTGTGAGACCGGAGAGTGGATGGTATATGCTCGCCCCACAAAAATAATAACTTTTCTGTAATGTCTTGGTCCATTAGCTAGACTTCACTCTTCCACGGTGTACCTGCACGTGGCAACATCATGTCGCATACGATAAAAAAGTCAATGTTGTGTGACAATTTAAATAAAAAATAAAATCAAACGTCCTCTCCTGTGAAGGTCACGGTAAACGAAGACTGTGCTTCTCAGAAGCCCAGTTTGCCCTTGTTAGGAGTTGAATACGAGTGCCACTGGGCATTCTCTCCAGTGTGTTAGGTGCTTTCATTTGGGGCTCAAAACTGTGCCATGTTTAAGGTCAGGCTGAACAGTGTCTCCAAGAAGCTGCGCTGTGGACCCCTCCAGAGGTTCCTCGGCTGTGGATCCCCTTTGGCCTTTGTCTTCAGCTCGCAGGGCCTTGGTTACACCCCAAGGGCCTCCCTTAGGCAGGGGTGGGGGCCCTCCCAGGGGCTGTCGTCAGGCGACAGCGCCTTGAGAAGTCAACACCAGCGGTGGGCACAGCGCTCCACAGCCCTGGGGTGGCCCGCACATCTGATGCCTGTGATGCTCAATACAAGTCCCTGAGACTCCCGCCCCATCATTCATGGCATTTCTGTGGAGGGCTGTTGAACACTGAGGATGTGAGGACGTACCCCCTACAGGAGCTAAGAGGAGGGAGCGTGGGGGAGCACTGGAATTATTTTCCTTTTCCCAGGACTTCATTCTGTCCCCCTTGTCTTGCTCTGCTTGGACTGTTGCCTGAGAAGAGCAGGCTGGATGTCGATTGGGCACCAGAATGTGTTTCTCGGGCTCCGCAGGGCTAGGGGCCCACATCAAGGTGCCACCAGAGTCTGCGTCTCCTAGGACTCGCCCCTGGTTCTCTAGCTGTGTCTGGCCACAGAGAAGGGTCAGCTGCTCCTGGGGTCTCTTGTAGAAGGACACAGGTCTTCTTGATGAGCTCCCCGTGACCTCATCACCGCCCCAAAGCCCTGCCTTCATGTCGGGTGACTGAGTCCCAGCTTGTGATCTTGGGCGGAAGGGAACCAGCGATGGCGCAGACCTCGGAGCTCAGGGCCCCAGCACTGCCGGTGTGGATCTTGCCATCTTCCTCGGGCCCACAGGTGCAGCCCCGACTCAGTTTCGCAAACTATTGCCTGGTACTTCACTCCCGAGCCTTCCTGCAGCCTTAAGATGTGCACCGCTTCCTGGAGCTGCGCTTGAACCGTGTACTAATTACTGCGAGCGGTCCTCTTCCTGGGGCGGGGAGCAAAGCCCCAGCCCGCGGGTGCTGCTCAGCATCGCAGGGTCGGTCACCAGGGCTCATCTCATTGCTTGGGGCCTCCTCACCAGGCCTCATTGTGCCACCTTCCTGCCCAGCGCATGCACAGAGAGTTTGGGAGAGGAGGGTGAGTTGGGCCATTAGCAGAGCGCCAGAGAGAGGGCGAGGGACACCGCAGACTCAAAGCCGCAGCCTCCGCGCACACGCAGAGAAGGGCCGGGACTTTCCATGGGGTCCTAACGCAGACAGCGGGGAGCACGTGGCAATCACGCGGCGTGGTCCAGAGTAAGCATCCACCACCCGTAGCTGCTGTGGACGCGGTAGCTGCAACGCCAGCTCCAGTAACGGAAGTAAAATACAGTGTTCTGCGGTCCTTCCACCGTCCTCGCCTCATGGGGTTGGGGGCATGCTGCCTTGACCGCGAGTGGCAGTCTGTTTTCCTTCTCTTTTTCTTTTGTTACTTGGTTTTGCTAATGGTTTCTTTTGTTAGTTTTTGGTTTTTTCATTTTATTAATTTTTATGAGAAAAAAATAGCAATGAGAGTTTCAAAACAGGTTAGTAGGACAGTTACAGTAATTAATACATTGTATATTGTTGTCTTCATAGTAGTTACTCAGATTACAAAATGCAGACATGATATCTTGTCTAAACACTATTAGTACAAATCTTTCTTCTCATTGAACTGAAAGTAGCTGTATAACTATCCTAACTTTTTTTTAATCACAAAATGGTCCTTCGTTTGTATCCCTCTTGTTTGTTTTGTTTTGTCAGAGATGGGTGTTCCACTGCCAAATATTGTAGGTGCATGAATTTATCAAAGTAACTCAATATGGTCCCACAGTTCATAACAGTAAGTGGGTTATCAGCAGAACTGGCCATGGCAGAAGCCGTTGACTTGAGCCTTTTACAGCTCAGCATGTTAATCTGGCTTTCCTTTGTATACCTCGTGGTTAGACTTTTCTGCTGGATGGTGAAGACCAGACTGCCCACGTATTCGGTCAGTCTGGTTTCTGATGACCATGGCCTCTCGCGGTAAGCTGGGCTGCCACCTCTCAGGATTTTCTTACATTATCCCTCGCCTCGCCTGTGCACTTTTCATGTATCTATTATTTAGCAAACACCGACCGACTTCCTCCATGTGCAAAGCACTGAAAACAAGAGGATTAGCTTAGCTCCTTCTCCTGGGAATTTAAGTCTTTAGGGTGAGGCCAACAGCCAAAGCAGCCACTTTGTCACAGTGTGTCAAACAGTGAGGCAGAAGGATACACATGGAGCCCAAAAATAGAGACACTGGAAGAGCCTAGGGAAACAAAATCCAATAACCAGCGAGGACCCAGTCTCTCTGAGCACAAGAGGGCTTTGTTTTAGTAAAATCCAGTGGAGGGGCTCTCTGGGTTAGCTCAGTGGTTTAAGTGCCCGAGACGGCGATCCCACTCAGGCACAGGGGGCAGCAGTGTGATCCCCAGGCCCACCCTTATGGCAGCCTGAGCCAGCCAAAAAAAAATAAAAATAAAAATTAAAGAAAAATTCTGTGCAAGAATGTCAGAGCCAATCCTCCTGCCACTTCCCCATCCTCTTTGGAAAAACTTCAGGAACGGAGTTCCATAACTTACTTGCTATACGATTTGCCATTTATTTATTTACAGTGTATAATTCAGTGTTGTAGTACATTCACAGAAATATGCAGATATTGCCACAATCTGAATTCACAGTATTCGAATCACCTGTAGAAATAACCCTGTGCGAACTGGAAATCACTCCTCACTCCACCAGTATTTCTCAGCCCCTAAAAGCTGCTGGTCTGAACTCTGTTTTTTTAGATTTGCCTATTCTGGACGTTTCATGTGAATGAACCGTTCCACCCTGGATCTTGTGTAACTGTTTTGCTTTGTTCTCAGTTGCAGGTCTGGCTGCGCACTCCTTTCTTTCGTTGCTGTGTTAGCTTTCTGCGCTTGCTTCCTGTGGTTGGAAGCCAACACACCAGCACGGGAAGCCTTACAGGCCTGCAAGTGCTGACTGGACCACGAGGCCCAGGCCTTTGTAAACGGAGGTCCACACAGCAGCAGTCGGCCGGCTCGGCCTTCTGCCCTTGGTGCTGGGAGGAACACGGGGAAACTCTCCCCAGACCCCGACACTACACCTTGATCTTGAACCCCCAAGCCTGTGAGAAATAAGTTTCTCTCCTTAGCAAATGACTCAACCTGTGTCATTGTGCTGTGGTGACACAAACTGGACTGAGACTCTGACGCAATGAATTACACAAACACGGCAAGTCAAAACAACACGTATTTGTTTTCTGATGATGGCCTCATAAACGAGAAGTTCAGTGTGGGTTAAAAATTAAAATCAAGCTGCAGCACGGAAGACTTCCTTTCTCCAGAGGAGATGCCTCTGGAGGACCCATCTCCTCCCTTTCCCTGCGCCCAGAGGTGGCCCGCATTCCTTGGCTGGTTCCCCTCCGCCAGCACCCAGGTCAGCAAGGCTGGAACTCCGAGCACTCTGCACACTGCCATCTCCCTCTCTCTCCTCCACCTCTGAGGCTCCTGAGCACCTTTCCGTGGGGCTCACTGAGGTGATCCAGGCAATCCTGTCATCAGGATCATTTTAACACCATCTACGAGGACCCTCCAACAAGTAAGATCAGATGCTCAGTTCGTAGAGACTTGGAATTAGGACCAGGTACCTTGGAGACAGAGGTCTTCCGCCTATCACAGTGGCCAGGTAGTAGGCTGTATTTATTTACCTATTCTTGTTGATAGGTTTGTAGTGTCCTCACTTTGGTATTAGAAAACAGCTACTGCAAACCTTCCTGTGCAAGTTTTTGTGTAGATATACATTTTAATTTCCTTTGGCTATAGAGCAGAATGTAAACATTCTGGATCACGTGGGAATGTTATGTTCAGTATTTTAAGGAAAGCAATGGCTGAACTGTGAGTTAGACACCAACAGATGTTGGAATTAACAGACACAGAATGTAAAGTAGTGAGCAGGAACTTAGCTAATCCTAAAAATAAATTAATTCAACATAATTATGTTTTGTCTTTTATGCTGTTCCTATTGTGCTGTAGATTGGTTTTTGGATGTTAAGTCATCCTTGCATTTCTGGGATAAATTCCTCTTAGTCACAGTGCATGTTTTAAACAGTTCTGCTAGAGATGTCTGCATCCTGAGCTTTGAATAACTACTAAAAGGACAACAATATGCATTGTGTTCATTATTGGGGATGTACTACTAACATGTTTTGAAACTGTCTCATGGACTGTTGGAGTAAATATACAGCTAGTTTCTCTTTGTGCAATGAAAGAAAAGATCTGAGCTAATGAGGTTTAGACAAGAAATCATGTCTGCATCTTGTACTCTGGACAACTATGATGAAGACAACATTATGCAATGTATTAACTATTGTAAAAATAATCATAATAAAAATAAAATTAAAAAATAAAAGTAAGAAAAAAAATAAAAAATAAATAAGCAATTCTGCTGGATTAGTTTTTTAGTATTCTGTTCCATATCTTTCACTTATATTTATAAAAGATGTCCCTCTGTACCTTTTCCTTGCAATATCTGTTTGGGCATCGACAAGGACTGCCAAATCTTTGGCATTAGAATACCACTGAGCTTGTACAAAGCGTGGAAGAAAGTTTCGTTGTATTTCTGAAAGGCAGAGTGAAAAGCTCGCTTGAACTTCTCATTAAGTGTAGAATTCATCAGTAAAGGCATTTGGCTGCAGGCTTTGCTCTTGAGAGGCTCATAGATTATTAACACCATCTCCTTGTTTCTTACAAGTCTACTGGGTTTTTCTGCTTGTTCTTGACTCGGTGTTAGTAATGTGCAACTTTTTAGAAGCTTGTTCAGCTCCCTCACCTATCTGGTTGCCCCACGGCAGCTTTCACTGTTCCAAAGAACCCACGATGTCTCTGTAGAGTCTGTAGCGATACCTCTTCATTTCCAACATTAGTAAGCTGGGGCTTCCGACCTTCTGTTATCAGTTTAGCTAAAATTTCTGTCATATTCTTCTTTTCCAAGAACCAACTCTTTGTTTTGTTTTATTTTTTCTCTGTTGTCTTTGTTCACAATTTCAGGGAAGCCTGTGTCCTCCACCATGAGGGGCCTCTGAAGTCACCCCTCTCCCATATCTGTGCAGATTTCCTGCCAACTAGGGTGACTAGATCAGCTGCACTCTTTGGGCTCTCTTTTCCCATCCCGGAGACACTGGCTGGCCTGCATCTCTTGTTCCCACACCTGGCTATGAACTTCCTTCCCCTCGTTACTGGTTGGGCTGAGCAACACCCTGTTGTTAAAGCTGTAACATAAGTGATTCCAAGGCTTGATCCCATTGGGCCCAGACCTCTGTCAATGGTAAAGAATTGTTCTTCCTTCCTGGTGCAAAAACAAACAAACAACAACAACAACAACAAAAAAAACCAACCTATTCACCAAAGCCCAGGACCTGGGTGCAGAGAAGTAGTGATGGCTTCCTGTCGAGACCTCACGCTGTCCTCTCTGTGCAGGGAGAGCTGAGAATGGCGAGGTTATAGGAGGGCAGCTGAGGTCACAGCCCTTAACTTGCCACATCACTGCTACTGCTCTCCAAGGCCTATCAGAGAACATGGGGTGGGCCGATGGCCACAAGCTGCCACATCTACCTCCAGCAGATTCTCTGCCTTAGAACCCTGGGATATGGGGAGATGTCACCGGGCCTTCAAACCCACTGGAATGGCCTGCCAGAAGCATGGACCTGTGGGGTCAGAAAGGACTGCACAACTGCCCTTCCTAGGTCTTCCCTCTGAGGCAGGGCTGGAGTTGGCAAACAGGCACCACGGTAGCTGGTGGCACTCACGTGCCATGCCCTTTCTTGGCAGAAACCTGTAGAAAGTGGGCACTTGCCCGTGTTCAATAGCTACTGAGACCAAGTCGGGGAGCTCTTCCTCCCATGGGCTGGGGCAATAGCATTGCAGCCAATAAGCTGCTGAGGCTGGCATAGCAGTTCTTCTTCAGGGCACAGCTGAGGGGAGTGGGTGTGTTGCCAGCCAGATGGCTCTGCCACCCCTGTGCTCACTGAGTTCCTCTTGGTGTTATTGATCTACTGGCTCTCACTTTGCCATAAATGGTTCTCAACTCATTGTGAATCTTCTGACTAAGCTCCAAAGATACTGAGCGACCGTCTTAGTTAATCGTACTAACTTAACATAAGCACCACCTGCAGGGGACACGCTTCCCAGGGACACTCGAGCCACTACTATGGACCAGATTTTTATTGCGATTTTCTTCAGTCATCCTTTATTATGAAGATTAATAAAAGCCAGCAACATTTTCTAGAATATTTTTAATGCTATGCATAAAGCCCTCATCTCACCCATTAGGGCATTGCTTCTGACATTTGCTTTCTTCACCTTATTTTTTAAAAATGTGTTTAGTATAGGGCCTACAGGGTCTCACTACACAGAGCAGACTCTCCCAAGTGCTGTGATTATAGGTGCATGCCCCCACACCCAGTCTCATTTGCCATCTGAGAGCACCCTGGGGGTGGGGATGGCATGGCAGGCTGGGGATTGAGCCCCCAGCCCCCAAATCTACTAAACAGGTGCTTTAATCTGCTGAGCTATCTGGATGGCCCTTTCCTCACTTACTAAGACTCCCCCTGAGCCCTCCCCTGCTGCACAGAGTCCTGATACTCGGAGGTCATTGGGCCACACCCCTGTGTGTCACATGCCTGCATGCCACAACCCTAAGTGATCTGAGGTCTTCAGCACCAGCTGTAGCTGTGTCTTGGTTACTCTTCTCTTCTTGCTGGGACAAGTACCCGACACCCAAAAGGAAGGAAGGAAAGGTTTATTTAGCTCTTAGCTGAATAGTATTTTATTTTGTGAAAGGATCGCAGTTACTGGAGGTTTCAGTCCGTACTCGGTTGGCTCCAAGGCAGACTGGCACATGGCAGAGAGCAGCAGTTCATGGCAGCAGAACAGCCACAAAATGGTGACAGAGGCAACCGACCAACCAGGGGAGCAGAGAGCAACAGAGCCAGCCTGTCTCTCTGTCTCTCTTTTTATTACATTCAGGCTCTCTGCCTCAGCCTATCCACCTTAGGCCACACCAATAATCCCAGCCATACCTAGACCCATAATCCTGTCAGTACTAAAACATATAATCCCAGTGGATCATGAATCAAGTCTCAAACTCTAGAAGTCCCCACCCCATGATTGCATGAGGCTGTGGGAGGGCAAGTAGACACAAACCATAGCAATCCAGTTTCCATTAGGATGTTTTTTCTTTCTTTCTTTCTTTCTTTCTTTCTTTCTTTCTTTCTTTCTTTCTTTCTTTCTTTTTTTGTACAGGGTCCTGCTTTGCAGCTTGGACTCATAGTGATCCTCCTGTCTCAGCCTCCCCAGTGCTGGGCTTATAGGTGTGTGCCACCATGCCCAGTTTTAGTGGCCAGCACAGCAAGGGGTCAGAGTGGCATGTGGTATCAGGGATTGAACTTGAGCCCTTGTGCTTGCCGGGCAGGTGCTTAGCCTGACAAGCTATCTCCCCAGCTCATAAAGTGCAGTTATTAGTGCAAGTGCTCAGACCCTGCCAACTCGTTTTACATATTCCAGGGTATGTGTGAGTAAAATACACTTTTTAGTTTACTTTATCACATTTTATTTTTGCACCGGGCAGCATCAGGATCCTAGAATACGGCTACCTTCAAGCCCTGTGTGCACATAAACTTTTACAATAGACAACAATTGATTATCTTCAATTTGTTGTTGTTTTTGACAGGAAATTGCATAATTCTGAGAAGATATCCTTTCAGGCTTACCAAGAAATACGAATTGTTTAATACACATGAGTTTCTAAAAGCACAGTTTTCCACTTGTCAGACCCTCAGTGCATTGGTCCGTTAGGTCTATGCAGCATACCACAAACTGTGATTTAACTAACGAGAAGTTTTGCCTTCCATCTTGCAGTGTGAAAGCGCAAGATTGACCCCCACTCGGGCTGCTTCCTGCTGAGAGGTGCACAGGGTTCCACTCCCTGTCTTTTCCCAATAGATTTTGGTGGTTTGCTGGCCACCCTTGGCTTGAGCTGGCTTGCAAAGGCGTCGCCCCCACCTCAACCTTTACCTTCACCTGGTGCCTCCCCTGAGGTCTGCGTTCAAATCCTCTCTTTAGAAGGGCACCAGATGCCTCCCCTTAGATGCCTGGCCTATGCCCTATCTGCCAGTAATTGTCTTGCTAATGTCTGCCGTGACCCTATGATAAAATTATTACGTCATCATATACTTGGAAATAAGACTTTAAGAGCTGGGGGTAGCGAATTCAATTAACGACACTCAGTGACTTCATTTCTGTATTTTCCTGAGTTTATCTTCTTTTTTTTTTTTTTTTTGCAGTGGGAGGGATTGAACTCAGGACCTTGAGCTTGCCAGGCAAGCACTACTGCTCTGAGCTATCTCTCTGGTCCTTGAGCTTAATCTTCTTTTCCTGGTCATAAACTTTCAGTTATGAATCCAGTATGTGAAGAAATAAAAGGAAGTGTTGATTTTTTTCTGGGGAAGTTCCTGTAACTGCCCTGCCATGAGACTCTTTGAACATATTTTTTAAAAAATTAAATAGAAGGCGCACAGTTGATCTTCACCCTGTGGTTGCGTACTGAGTTGAGACGCTCCTTGAGGGCCGTGTGTGACTGAGAGAATGGAAAAGTGACTGGGTCTGGCCAGCGCCATCACCTATTGCTGCCTGGGAGCAAACAGTGTCCACATGTGGAGAGACCACTTAGTAGCCCACAGGGACAGTGGCCTAACTAACCAGCCACAAAATTCCTGAGTGCAGTATGCTCAGAATAAGTAAGCCTATCGTAATAGATGTATCAATGAATTGGCCCATTTATGGTCTTCCATTTCTTTTCCTTAAACTGAGACATTAGAATGTCTTTCGGATTTTAGAGATGAGGAAAACATACATTTCTATATTTTCCACTCACTCAGCAATGAAATCTGGAGAAAATGCGAGGACAGTTGCCGAAAAACCGAAATGTAGACATGAGTAGGCGGATCAGCGCGAAATAGGAGAAATTAGATATAAGCCTTGGAAACAATGCGTTGGACCCCTTTGGGGTTCTGGTATCCCCGGCTGTGATAGCTAATCATGATGCCAGCTTGAAGCTGTTTTAGCACAGTTCTAGTTGTGTGGGGATGGTTACTGAAGAGGGAAGACCTGGGTGTGGGTGACCAGCAGGGCGTGGGTGTCCAGCCAGGCTTGTAGCCTGGGTGGAATAAAAAGCCAGCAAAGAAAGCAACCTGGCATCTGCTTCTTGGGAGGGGGACAGCCTCGGCTTCCCACGCCTGCCTCCAGCCCTCCACTGTGGGCTCCCCTGCGGACTCCGGCAGGGGACTTGCTGGGGTGCTGTGGGCAGCTCCTGGCATGGACTTCTGACTGGAGGGCACTCCTCTGGCCGGCCTCCGCAGTGGCTGAAGTAGGCCTACCTTGGGGCTCCCCGTCTCTGAAATCCGCTCCTCTAATGCACGCTGGCACACTAGCCTGGACTCCAGACAGCCCAGACCTTTGAAGCGAGCTCTGGGAAGCAGGCAAAGCGAGATGCGACAGCAGCCCAACGGCCCAGGCAAAGGGGCACAAGGAGGGGGGGGTGCTCCAAAGCTCAGACACGGACGGGAGGAACCCGGGACGTTTCTTCCCTCCATTCCTCCACCCTACCGTTTAGTGTCCACTGTGCTTGTGTCCCTGTGACGACGTGACCCTGAGATGAGGTGACCATGGGGCCTGCAACGTGAGCAGCAGTCCCCACCTGGCCCTTGACAGAAGTCGGCTGGGCTTGGAGGGCAGCGTTATCCACAGATGCCCTGGAAAATGCTGCTCACCACAGGGAGGACTCAGGTTGACGGAGGGGCAGGGAGCTCCTGGACCAGCCTGGCCACAGCCGGGTTCTGAGAGGGGGACCCTGGCCTCGCTGCTTAGCGCACCCCGGGGCTGCAGGGCTGGTGGCTTCCCCTGCTACTATGGGATTTGGTCCTCAAGGGTTCTATAGCCCTGAGGAGAGGGTGCTGGAAACAGAGCGAGCTGAAGGCGACCGTCTTCACCCTTGTGACTGAGCAGTGTTCTTGACTAAGCGTGAGCTGTATTACTTGGAAACCTTTAGTTAGTTTGGATAACTTCCAGAGATGTGCAAAATCTTCTGTGTGTGTGTGTATGTGTGTGTATATGTGTGTGTGTGTGTGTGTGTGTGTGTGTGTGTGTGTGTGTGCAGGGTCTCACTTCGCAGCTGTGACTCATAGCGATCCTCCTGTTTCCTGCCTCCCAAGTGCTGGGATCACAGGCGCGTGCCACCATGCCAGGACTCCATGGCCGGCTCAGCGCGTCCCAGAGCAGGGCGGGTGTGGCAGGCGGGGCCAGGAAGCTGTGCAAAATCCGGTTGTCCTAAACTTTGCCAGTGTTCCTGATCTCCTAGAGAAATGCGTCCTCTCAGGAGCTCTCACTCTAGGAGGCTTTCCCTCCAGCCCCCTCGTTTGTGGTTGTGGGTTGTGTCTCGGTGTACCCCCAAGCCTCGCGCAGTTGTGGAGTGGCTTCTAGAGTCTAATTCATGATCCAGTCTGTGCTACACCCACGGAAAGCCTGAGTGCACCCCAGGGCGGGCGAGCGGCTCGGTGCCTCCGCCTCGGCTGCCGCGGCGCCTCCGCCTTTCCGCCCATCCCGTTTCGCTGTTCTCCGCCACTGCCAACTGCTGCGCTCTGCCCTGTGCCTGCCTGCCTTGGAGCCAGCTGAGGACGCCCTGCAACTGCCGTAAGATAAATAAACCTTTCCTTCCCTAATTCTGGATGTTGAATATTTTGTCCCAGCAATGAGAGAAAAATAACTGAGGCATTTGTGATTTGATGTCTGACATAGGTATTTGTCAAATTTTATATATTCATAATTTTATTACACCATTAAATATTTATGTATTTTCTACTGTTCTCGAAGTTTCTTCCATTTTCATTTTTCTTGTCTTTATAGTCATTCCTCTGACCTTTTTCTCTTTTCTAAATAGCATTTAAGCACTTTTTTTTTTTTTTTATCTCTTTGAGGCAATTCAGGCTGGCCTTGAGCTCACTGTGTAGCCCAGGCTGGTCTCAAACTCACCACAATCCTCCTGCCTCAGCCTCCTGAGTTCTGCGATTACAGATATGCACCACCACACCCCACTAAGCACTATATTTTTCTTAACTTTAGCTTTATACTTGAGATGTCACCATACACACATAATTTTAATAGTGTTTAAAGAAAAGCAGCACCTTCATGTTGCCCTTTCAAAGGCAACAGTGAACCCTACACAGCGATTCCTTTATTTGCCTTCTCCCAACCTTTGTGGGTTCTGACCCCACATGTGTTAGCCCCTCGCTTGTTTCTGTGTTCCCCCAAGCTAGCCAGACATACACGGGGTTCATTCCTCAGTGTATTTCTTCACCTTCACCTTTTTACATTTCACCCTCCCATTCAACTCTGCCTTCACCAAATCCTTTGACATTTCATTACAGACATTCCTTAGTCACAAATGCAGATTTACTTTTATTCTGAGAAGCCTCCATTAGCAGATCATAAATCTTGATTTTTCTGCATGAGAAATGAGACCTAAATGTGGAAATTGATATATTCATGGTTGCAATGTTTCTAGTGTGATACAAATAGGCTCCACTTCTGAGCTGTACATCTCAAGGTCTTTCCATCATTTAAACACAGCTTAAATCCATCTAGCAAAGAACACAAACAAAACCGATTACACTCTCATGCCATGTAAGTGGAGAAGAATTTAATGATGCAACTCTATAATCACAAGATTGCAAGAAGTAGGGTTAAAGTCAAGCCATGCAATCCAAGTACGGGCCCCTTGAAAACCTGATTGGAAAGAAGCTCTCCTACAAATATAAACCTTCATTTCTATACTAACCTGGTGGGTGGGAAGAAACTATCTCTGTACTGAAGTGATCATAACGTTTGGTGTCTACTGGCCACCATACGGAAGCATTACCCTAATCCATTGGGCTTTAGATATCAAGGCTGCAGAGAGCCATGTGCAGTTGATGACCCTGGGAATGTCGTTTTCATGAGCCCTTCCTAAAACTGGACGGCCTAAATTTCTATTTATCTGTGTAAACAAGGTAATTTTTATAAATTAATTTGAAATTTCAGTACGTAACAGTGCTTTGTCATAGGTACCTCAGTAAGTATTTGTCAGACCCATGTTCCTTTGTCTTTCCTGTTAGAATTCGCACTCAAAAATGAATTCACACCTTGAGCTGAACTATCAGTCCTCCCCTCTATGAGGCAGTCAGTACCGTTTGATAAAATACGAAGACTTTGGCCTCAGACCAGAGCATTTGAATTTTCACCCTTGAACTTATGCTCTGTCACATCAGGAGTCTGTTGCGATTGTCCTGGAAGGCTACGATTCCTAATGTGTTGCTAAGGAAAAATGGATCTACAATCTACTGTTTCTGCTGAACTCCGGGCAGCTAATGTACAAGGGCTTGGCTATTAGTGGACATTAGTTTGCTTCCTGTACATCCTCGGGAAACATTAGAGAGAGAACAAAATCTGAAACGGTTCCTAAGCACAAGATTTGTGCCGGCACTAGTCACCCGCCGCGCTCTCCTGGCGCCAGCACAACGACAGCGACAACCTTTGCGGTTAGTCCCGCACACCCCACCCTGGCTTCGCCCCCACTGCCTGGGGAGCGCTGTGTCGCGCGGCTTCCTCCACGGTGTGTGCTGAGGCTCCGGAGAACTCGGCTCGCCTTCCAGGTCTCCTAGGGCCGCACCGCGGCCTCCACGGAGCGCGCCCCCCCAGTCTCGCTGCTTCCTCTGGGATGGGCCGCGCATCTCGGACACTGAGGATGACTACGTCCCCGCACCTCTGGCTTCCCGCTCCACGCCTCACCAGCCCTAGCGAACGCTTCTGAATTGTTCCTCTCCGTCAACCACGGTGCCCTGGGGCTCATGAAGAAGGACAGCGGATGAGGGGGACACGGCCCTCGGGGGCTCCCTGGAAGGTCTCCGCCATCTATACCTCTGTTTGGCACACTCGCCGATTCTCACCCACGTTTTCCTCCTTTGCATGCACAAGAAGTACAAGGAAAACTTGAAAATGTCATCGGTAGCATTCCTCTCATAACTAGCTATAAAAATGCCATAGTACTCATAAGGGAAGAAATGGCACGTTAGGGTCAGTTAGATCTTCTGGTTAATGAAGAATTAATTACTAATAAGAATTTAAAGGAAACCTGAGTAATTAGGCATGAAACCAATAAGATTAAAATATGTATTAAAGCCTTAAAGACTCAGCTGGCTCAGGCTTATAAAGTTCCTATTGCTGTGAAATATTCTGAATGTTAATTGTGACAAAACTACATGAAGTCACTATGATTATTTTTTACTGGATTTGGTTGTTACAGGGTCTCACTACGCAGCTGGCACTCACGGTGATCCTCCTGCTTTCAGCATCCTCAGCACTGGGATTACAGGCAAGCGTGGGCCACTATGCCTGGTCTCTGGCCAACTCAGTGTGTCCCTGGGGCGGGGCTGGTGTGGCGGGGGGTGCTGGGGATCCAACCATGGTCCCTACGCTTGCCTAAGCTTGTCTAAGCAGGCATTTTATCCCACTGAGCTATCTCATCAGCTCCTATTTTATTACCTACTTTCTGGTTGATTTGTATTTGCCTAGATTCTACTTTGCACTTGGTTAATATGGAAAACTTTACACTTTGTGATTGCAGAGCAATTCAACATTTTCCCAAAGATCTATTTCACTGTCCCAGCTTTTGTGTCCTTAATTTGGGCAAAGCAAATTCTTCATTTTGTGCCATGAGATTTTGGCCTCATGCCATCCACTGCCACTGCCCCGCCAGACCCTGTCCTGCCTTCCTCCCAGTGACAGTGTTGTAGGCGCAGTCCCCACACTGGGGCACAGCCAGCCCCCTACTGGGAGCTGGGGTGGCCTCCACAGCCACCTTGCCAGGCTCTTCCCCCTGTGTGCTGCTCTGCTGCCGACTCTGGACTTGGTCTGACTTTGCCTGCTGCTAAATGTGTGTCTAGGACCAAGCCCAGATCTCCTGGGGTCCGGCTCTTAGCTTGCCCAATTTCTCTTGATCACCAGTTCACGGTGTGCCGCTTGGGTGTACAAAGCGTTAGTGACCTAAGTGCAAAAAGCCGGGAACAAATCAAGGGAACGGATGAGAAAGCGCGTTCTCTGCTAACCAATAGAAATACCTGATGGGTGAAACACTTCACTGCCCAGAGCCTGGGATGAACATCAGCCCTCATTTCGTTATTCTGTCCACTGGTTAGAAATGAGTGGATTACAGCTACTCTCGCCACCTGTGGGAAATGGCTGCGTGAGCTGATGGCCACGTTCGCTCATCCAATGCTGGCCTCCATCTGAGTACATGTGGCATGAGCCGGCTTTACCTTACTACAACATGATAGCCACATCAGGCTCCTGGTGAAGAAGAGAAGGCCCATTTAGCTCATGGTTTGGGAGGCCAAAGGCCATAAGCTTAGGGAAGGATCCCGGCAAGGTCAACCACCCCCGGTGCTGTGGAGGGCGACAAGGACATGCACAGGAGCGAACAAGGGACTGAGTGCTCCCAAGCCAGGAGCACAGGATGCGAGCGCGGCCCGCCTGCCTCGGGACCCTCTCAGGAGAACTCAAGGCATTGCCTTTCTAAGCCCCCATGACCCAAAGCCCTCCCACCTGCCTTTCCTGTTGAAAGCACCCCTGTGGGACCACACTTTAATCACATGAACTTTGGGGGACCAAAATTAAATCATATGTAAGCCACAGAATTATGGACCACTTAATGGCATCTTATAGCTTTAAGTATACAATCAAGTAGACTTCTTTTTTTTAAAAAAAATCTAGCTTTGGAACCATGTACAGTGCTTTCAAAACTAGAATTTTTTTTAAAAAAGTTTATACAGGTCTTGCTTAAACTTGCCCTTAACCAACCAGCAGAAAAGTTTAACCACTAGGCTAGGCATAAAATGGAAAGCTAGATTAGAATGCTGAGCTGTAAAAGGCTTAAATCAACAGCTTCCGACATTGCCAGTTTTACCAATAACCCACTGAAATTATCAAACATTGGATTATGTATACAACTACTTTCTCTTAGTTCAATGAGAAGAAATTGTTTGTATCAATAATGATTTGAAAAATTCTAACGTCTACACCCTGTGCTCTGTATAACTAATAGGAGGACAACAATGTACATTTGTATCAAATA
>PVKN010011126.1:0-21951 GCA_004027915.1 Capromys pilorides
GCGCTCGCAGGACCAGCCGGAAGTCCCCTTCCCTAGGCTGCGTTCGTCGCCAGGGTCTTGGTGTTCCTGCCATTGGCTTTCTCCACTGTAGGACCTTGAAGCCAGAGGCTGCTCTGGGTTCTACCAGCCTAGAACGATGCCTGGCACCCATCGGTGTCTCCCAGGGGTGCCAGAAGGGACCCTGAGTGGGTGCAGGGGGACCTGAGGTCAGGTGGTCAGACGTGCTTGGTGAGCCACCTTCTGTGTGACGACCCCTGGCCTCCCTTGGCACCGTGGCAGCTCCACTGTTTCTTTGGGATTATCAGCAAGACTCTGGTGAGGGTGGGAAGGGGACTGGGGGACCCAGAGCCTGGCTGCTGGCCTGATTCCCTCTGGGGTGTGTTCTGATAACACCTTCGGAAGGCGCCTTGTGGTGGGAGACCAGGGTAGAGCCCAGCCGTCCTTGGAGGGCCACTTCCTTTCCAGGAGGGTTTCTTCCTTCCTTCCTTTCTTTTCTGACCACCCCCCCCCCCTTTGGCTGGCTCGGGCTGCCTTAAGGGTGGGTGTGGGGATCAAACTGCTGTCCCCCGTGCCTGACTGGGATTGTCCAGGCAGGCACTTAAACCACTGAGCTAACCGGAAAGCCCCTCTACTTCCTCTTCAGGTCCTGCACCGCCTGCCGGCCTTTTGCAGAAGGTAGGAGGCAGACGAGTCAGCAGAGCTGGGGCAGGGAGGCCAGAGCACATTCAAGCAAAAGCCCGGCTCAGCTTGGTCACGGGGCGTCGAATCAGCTGTGGCTCTTTTTGTTGGAGGCCAGAGAGGAACAGATCTTTTGATGGTGGCTTCGGGGCACAGCAGCCCCAAAGCAGAAATCCAGGGCCTCTGTCTATAAAATGAGGGAGTGAAGCCTCAGGATCTTCCCCACTGGGAAGTTCTGCACCAGTGTGTAGCTAGAGCCTTTCAGTGCTTCCGACCTGGAGTCCTTGAAGAGCAGTCCTGCTACTGAATGGCTGTCTGCCTAGTGCCCAGGAGCATCTTTTTTTTTCTTTTTTTCTATACATCTATCTTATTAATGTATTTATTTATTTATTTATTTATATTATGGCTGGCTCAGCCAGCCCTGGGGATGGGGCTGGCACAGCATGCGGTGCCGGGGATCGAGCCGTGGTCCCCGCAGTTGCCTAGACTTTCCTAAGCAGGCGCTTTAGACCGCTGAGCCATCTTGCCGGCCTTGGACTTTTTTTCTTAAGGGATTTTTTGTTCTTAAAACTGAGCCCCCCTAAAACAAACAAACACCCAAAAAACCTTAGCCACTCTTAAGGCTGAGCTCACTTGTGCCTGGGTTTATCAGATGCCACAGCGGCTGATTTAGGTAGCTCGCAAAGTATGTTTTCGGCACCTAGAAGCACATGGTATTTCCAGGAACCCATCATTGCAGCTTTTGGCTCTTGGCTCTGGAAAGAAACCCAGGGGTGGTCCTGGGCTGCCAGCAGGATAGGCTTTGTGCCCTGGGGGTGTCGGCTCATTTTGGGAGGATCTGTGGCTGCTTTTTCTCCCCAGCTCTGCTCGCCCTACCTCCCCCAGCCTTGCTGCCTTCTTCTGTATCTTTCTGTCTTCCTTTCTCGCTAGTCCACTGCAAGTCAGTTGGGCTTCCCCCAATACCCTTTCCAACAGCCTGTTGGTCCAGAGTCTCAGCCCACGGTGGAGTTGGAAAAAATGCATTGTAAGAGTAGATTCCAGGGACTGGCGAGATGGCTCAGTGGTCTAAAGCACCTGCTTAGGAAAGCTCAGGCAACTGCAGGGACTACGGTTCAATCCCCGGCACCACATGCTGCGCCAGCCCCACCACCAGGGCAGGCTGAGCCAGCCATTAAATAAATAAATAAATAAATAAATAAATAAATAAATATAAAATAAGAGTAGATTCCACTCCCTTCGCCCCCGCAAGAAAAAATAGAGCCAAGCTCCAGCTGGTTTGGTGCTTCACACTGGGGTAGACACAAAAAAGCTAAGGACAGAGTGGAGCTTGATCAGAGTAGATCTTGATTGGTGGGATTAAGAGATGTGGTCAGGAAAGCTGCTTTGGAAAATGGCCCAAGTAGGGCACTCAGAACAATATATACTTAAACATGTAGATCTGAAGCTGTAAGAAGACATTAATCTCCTTTTATGTATTAGTGTTACTATTGGGAATTAATTGTAAGGAAATAGTGCTAAAAAGGAGAAGAACTATAAACACGAAGATATTTATGGCCACCTGATTTTTTATTGTTTGTTTGTTTGAGACAGGGTCTTGCTGTGCAGTTCCGGCTGGCTTGAACTTACTGTATAGGCCCAGGCCCACGGAGCCTCCTGCCTCAGCCTCCGAGTGCTGGGATTCTAGGCCTGCACCACCACATCAGCCAGCACTGTTTGAAAACACAAAAAGCCTTGTTACAGCCTCAGTGTTCCATGTGGCTGTGTATGACACATGATCCCTGGATTCACTATTGTGCTGCTGATACATTGATTGATTGTTTATGGGAAAATGTTGGATTTTGGTGAAGAGAAATAAAATGCGGGCCAGCGAGATAGCTCAGCAGTCTAAAGCACCTGCTTAGGCAAGCTGAGGCAACTGCAGGGACCACAGTTCGGTCCCTGGCACCACATACTGCATCAGCTCCACCCCCCAGGGCAGGTTGAGCTGGCCATAACATAAATAAATAAATAAAGTTTATTAAAAAAAAAGAAAAAGAAAATGCGAAGTTGTATGTATGTGTACTATGAGGGCATAAAAACTGGGTACACTGGTTGTGGTATAAATGGGCATAATTAAATACTGGATTCAGGTGAAGAGATTATACACAGAATATTTATGTTTGTAATTGTTTTAGAAATATATATCCATGCTTTATAGGGCCTGGAAGATAGCTCAGGGGCACAAGTGCCTGCCTGGCAAGTGCAAGGTCCTGAGTTTGATCCCTGGTTCCACAAAAGATGAAAGAAAGAAAGAAAGAAAGAAAGAAAGAAAGAAAGAAAGAAAGAGAAAGAAAGAAAGAAAGGCTGGGGAGATAGCTCCGTGGCACAAGTGCCTGCCTGGCAAGTGCAAGGTCATGAGTTCAAATCCTGGTCCTGCCAAAAAAGAAAGAAAGAAAGATATGCCTATGCTTTGTTTCAGAAACAGGCCTTAACATCAGACTTTGGATCTAGCTGGGAAGGAGGCCAGGGCGGGACCCCACACCACCCATCTGTTACCACCAGGCACACCGACCTGCGGCCTCTTATCAGTCGCTGCTGCAGTGCTCAGGGGCTGCAGGACGTAGATTGGCCGGCTGCGCAGCTCACCCTGTAACTTCAGCGTCCACAGTGTGGAACCTGCCTCTTGTGCTGGCGTAGGCCACCCTGGGTGGCCTCGGAGTCCCAGTGTGCTGTTCACGCTTAAGTTTCCAGGGAACCAGGCAGTGTACGTGTGGCCCCTGCGGCTCCGAGCCGCCCACTCAGCTGCTGGTCGGCTGTGCAGGAGGAAGCCGGTTCTCTCCTTTGCAGTGGGAGAATGTGCTTTGCAAATGACCTGCAGCCCAGCCTGGGCTGGAGGCTGTGCCTGGGGATGGGTTTCCATCGTTACAAACATTTGAGTACTGATTTTAGAGTTTCTCTTTATTTATTTATTTATTTTATTTATTTTTGTATTATGGCCGGCTCAGCCTGCCCTGGGGCTGGGACTGGCACAGCATGTGTTGCCAGGGATCGAACCGCGGTCCTTCCAGTTCCTAAGTTTCCCTAAGCAGGTGCTTTAGACCGCTGAACCATCTCGCCAGCCCTAGAGTTTCTCTTTAAAGTTAGCCAAAAGTCCTTCTCCCATGCAGTCCACTGTGACTTCCCCGGCAGAGCACTTAGAATCTGGCCCCGCCCCTGCCTTGAGCTCTGCCAGAACTTACAGCTGCAGGTGTGGCCCTGTGGCTGACTGCCTTCTCTTGTGGGTGGCATCTTTAATCCTCAGGTGCCTGGCAAGTGACCTCACCCGCATTGTCCTAGGGTGAGCCCCTAGCGTGTATGTAGCCTTTTCTTCGAACAGAGGAATTTGCTTGGCGTAGGGAAGGTCTGTGTGACCTGGCCTGCAGCGTGAACAGGGCAAGCTATGGCGGCTCCCTGGTGGTGCTTGGAGTCCTGAGGTAGGTGCGGCCCGAGGGAGCAGGCTGGAGCTTGCTAAAACAGGCCGCTGCAGCAGTGCACAGTGGTCGCGAGGGAGGTCCAGGCCCTGCCGGGTCCCGGGGTTATCTCAGCACGTGGCCGCCGAAATCCACTTCCGGAACTGTCAAAGATTTGGAGGTTTTGTTCCGTGATCAGACTGAAATAGGACCTGGTGGCTGGAGGTTTGCCAGCGTGAGGGAGGAACTGGAGAGAGTGAGGGCTCACGGCCTGCCAGGATCCTCGGGGTGCTCTGGCCTGGTTCACATTTTCCAACTAATGCTCACGTGTGAGTGGATGGGGGAGGGAGACAGAGAAAGAGAGAGAGACAGAGACAGAGAGAGAAAGCCGAGGCTGTCTGCGTGCTTCCCTAGAATAGCACGTTCATGCCTCGATGTCCAGGCCCCATTCTCACCCTGTCATGACGTCGTGGAGCTCAGTTCCGATCATTGTTGGTGGCTGAATATTAACTGTCACAGAATCTAAGTAACAGACTGTCTCCCTGAGCTCAGGACCCAGCTCCTCTCAGTTCCCTAATTTAGAGATCACATGTGTGCCCCAGGGTTGTCAGCAGCTCAGTTTTGTGAAGCTTGAAACACATTTCCATAGAAACAATGCTATAAATGGTGATTGGGCTCCGCGCTGGCCCACAGACAGCCCTGGTATCACCTCAGAAGCTGCCGAAATAAGGTGTTAGTAAAATTGAGAGCACACATGCCGCCGCTGCCGTAGGAGTCAGCACCCAGGACGTTAGAGGTTAAATGTGTGGGTTTATTTGGGTAGCTTTGTTCTTGCCTGAGAGGCGTCTTTCAAAGCCTCCAGATAAGGGAAGCTCTGTCCCAGTTTGCATTCCTTCTTCTGCCCTCGGGAAGCCAGGCACCTGGGCCTGCCTGTCCCCTGGGACCTCCGCCTGGTGTATTTTTATGATGAGGAAACCCTGTCCAGTGGCCCTGACGTCATGATCATGATCACCCCTGTTGTTATTTAAGCCATGTTCCTCAACTTTGTAGAATAAACATCGCACCCTAACAGGTTACAGTGTGGAATTTTCTTCTGGTTGCTTCTCATGTTCTCGTGGAAGTTTTAGCAGTTCGTAAAGCACTACTTTGTGCTGATTTTGTCACTTCACCAAGTGGCTTCTTCGGATTGTTCCATGTACTGGGTCCATTCAGATTTTACTCAAGTACCATCTCGCAGGCTGCTATAATGTGCATAGATTTCAATATCTTCTGATATATGCAGGCAGTATGAGCTTCTTTTGTACAAACTATTTTGTGGTGGCATTTTTTAAAAAAAATAATACCAAATTTTTATTTTATTTTTTAAACTTTATTTTTATTTATTTGTGTTATGACTGGCTCAGCCTGCCCTGGGGGGGTGGGGGGGTGGGGCTGGTGCACCATGTGGTACCGGGGATCAAACTGCGGTCCCTGCAGTTGCCTAAGCTTGCCTAAGCAGGTGCTTTAGACCATTGAGCTATCTCGCCAGGCCTGTGGTGGCATTTTAATGTCATGGGAAATAGTCCCCCAACCCTGTCAGGTGAGAGCCTTAGCCTCTTGCAACAGATTGCCAAGTCATATTCTGGAAAGATTTAAACCGGTTTTAGCAGCCCAGCCGTGTATGCGCAGCTGCTCCCCCGGCACGTCTTATTTATTTACTTGTCACATAGCCTGGCCCTCGTGAGGGGGCCTTCATGGTGCTGTGATTTGCATATGCGAAGTCGTTGCTGAGACCGTGCATTTTTCCTCGTGATGGTGCTCTGCTTCCATTTCCTCATGTGTCAAGCCCTGCTCATCTCCTACAACTGCGCGGCCTCCTGTTTAAGCTTATCTCTGTGAGCCATTTTCCTGTTGGGAAACACAGCTCTGCCCTCTCTCTCTCTGGCTGGGGCCCACCCCTGGACCTGGCTAGCTCATTCTCACACCTGCGGTGTTCCCCATCTCAGTCTCTTGCTGTGATTGTGAGTGACAGACCCCCTGGGGGCTCCCAGGATGGGAGCGAAGGGCCAGAGTCTGAGGAATGCGACGGCTTGTATGTGTGGCCCCGGAGGAGGTTCGCAGGCTCTTCCTTGGAGAGGGAGGCTGTGTGGAGAGAGACCCAGCGCTGGAGCAGGCACTAGGGTTCATCTGGCCTAGGGGTCATGCACTCAGACAGCAGGGAACAGAGAGAATGAAATGACAGAGGCGGGCACCAATGTGATGATAAATGACAGTGACCCATGACCTAGGAAGGGGCAGGGCCAGCAGGAAATTGGAACCTGTGAGCCGCCCTGGCCTTGCAGCTACACTGAGCTCTGCCTCCAAGAAGCAGGGCTCAAGGTGGTGGCTGGTGTTCTCTAATTTTTTAATGATAAACCAGAAACCCTGACTTTTAAGTCTCCAGATTTTAAAAAAATGTTGGCAGTCAATTCAAATAAAACCTAATGAGTGGGTCAAATAAAATATATCTGTGACGGCGAAGGCTTCCCGGGCTCCAGTGTGTGACCCCTTAACTTCCTTATTAGGGAAACACATGCTCAGCAAGCTATCCCTCGTCATGCCAGAGAGAGATAGAATCAGAGTGTGAGGGTTGAATTCCATTCGTGTGACCCTGGAGAGTCGTTTAACCTTTTGAACCTCACTTCCTTACCTAAGGTACGGACTGGACCCCGGGCCTTGTATGTTGGGCGTACAGGAGCATCTTGATAGATGCATTAGATAGGTTCTTGGGGGCTCATCCAGAAAGTTAAGAGGAAGGGGCAGGTTCAGAACTTTGCTCTTGGTCTAGAGCTTGTTCTGCATCCTAGAGGCATCCTCTCATGGGAGCTTCTGGAAGAATCTGGACACACGAGTCCTTTTTTATCACTGCAAAGCTGGAGCTCACTTTATGAAAGTCTGAGTGGCAAAGAGCTACTGCGCTCAGCTAATGGGGCCTCGCAGCTCTGTGGACTTTGTGCTGCAGGACTCAGGGCCCTGGAGACCAAACCTGAGCAACAGCAGTAGTAGAAATAAGAATAATGCCATACACATTGAATCTTAAGAGCCACTGATTATAATATGCAGCATTATTTTACATAATAAGGTAAGAGAAAACGCTACTGATATTCATACGTGCATGCTGGGCATAGTGGCACATAACCATAGTTCTAACTACTTAAGAGACTGGATAGCATCGTGAGTCCTTATCCCAGCCCCCTCCAAAAAAAATACATGCTATCCATTGTAAGAAGCATCTTGATTTCAGAAATGTTGAATGGGGGAAACATGCCAATGAAATACAATAGCAATACAGTAGCAATAATGATCTGTTACCCTTTGTTGATTGCTTTAAGTTTTTGTGGATTTATTGCAAACTTCTGCAAAATGCTCATCGTGCAGGCATTGGGGGCACTACAGGGAGGAAGATCCAGAGCACTTCAGGGCTCTGGCTCTGGGCGATGGTGCTCTGTTTGCAGGAATGGTACGGCGCAGATGCAGCAATGGAGGTTGAGGGATGAGAGTGGCTGTGCTGACCAGGAGCAGGAAGCTGGAGGGGTTTGGAGCCTGGGGTTTTGGATGTGCTCTCAGGAGGAAGGGAAGCAAGCCGGAACAGGGACGCAGCTCAGCAAGGAAGGATGTGCTGCAGCTGGAGCCTGCAGGCCGCCCTGCAGCACCAATTGTCTTCCCATGGGATCTGTCCCACCAAAGCTTCTCTGATTAGGGCCAGCTGTGAGCTCTCAGCAGCCGGCACTCACAGTGGAGTTGGGGGACACAGGGCCGGGCACCAGCCTGCTGGCGGCGCCTGGGAGCTTTCCAACCGCGTGCACTTTAGCTGCGTCCTGGGCTCTGCAGAGTCCAGAAACACTGCTTGGAAGAGCAGTTGTTAAGTTGCGCGCGTTTAGGCTCCAGTGTGCTGGGAGACCTGGGCGTGGGTGACCTGCAGATTAGGGTGAAGGCCGGAGAGTGAGAAAGCAGAGCCTGGGAACCCCAAATTGTTCGGCTCTGGGGCCAGAGCCGGGGTTGAGAAGTGGAGCAGAGTCAGATGGTGCCAGGAACGCACTGGGCCGACAGTCTGGTTAACAGTCCTAGGTCTATGTGGCAGGTGACAGGAGCAGTGAGGAGAGCATTCGGTGGCAGTGAGGACAGTGACGTGTCAAGAGCAGGAGCAAGGTCGTCAGTTAGGAGAGGAGGAAGAAATGACAGCCGCGGGTATCGAAGACTCCCTGCGTGCCCGATGCTTTCAGGCTCTTGCCAGCCTCATTTTGCAGGTGAGGAAACCACATAGGTCAGGAACTTGCCCACCGAGTTAGCATGAGCCGAGACCCGGACCCAGGGGTTAGCTGTGTTTACCTTGTCCAGCCCATGCGCATGAATTTTGGATTCTAGTTCATGACCCATCAGTATTTGTTTTCATCTAAAAATAATGCTGTCAAGTGTACCCCACCACACACATCAGACCTGGGCAGGCTCCTGAGGACAGCTGTGCGGGAGTCCGGCCCGCTGGTCCTGCTGGGGCATGGACTCGACCCAAGCGAGGGCCCAGGGAAGCAGGCAGGTCTTGCTCTGTGAGGAAGGGTGTTTCTGTCCTGCAGCCCTGCTGGCCTAGCCTCCTTGGCAGCTGCACCTGTTCTGTCCTTCTCTCTGCACCCAGCCAGACGTCTGTCCCAGAGTGACAGCAGCAACTGGAGCTGTCTACAGAAGCTCCTCTCAGGCCTGACAAAGGCACTCAGAACGTGGTCCAGGCCTGCGGGGAGGGAGGCTGGGGAGGGGTGTGGGAGGGCTGAGGAGTGCAGACAGCTGTGGGCTGGTGTGGCCGGCTTGGCCCTGCCCCAGAACAGGCGAAGTGAGTGTGAAACTGAGGAGAGTCCCGTGGGGTGGGTTCTCGATGGGGAATAGAAGAGAATGCAGGTCAGGTGACCGTGGCTTAACTTTATGACTGAGGTAGTTCTTAACTAGGTTTGCTCTTTCAGAAAGGACCTGGCAAGAAGCAAGAGAAAGCACAGCTGTTACTGGGTTGTCTCAGTTCAGGCCAGGTGGAGAGGGCTGTGGAAGAGCAGTGGAGAGGACACGAAGGGAAGGGACCCCTCCACCCCCAGGGGACACTGGGTCGATGTTGGAAAGTCTCTGCATAGAGGGTCACCCAGAGGCCAATGGAGTCTTTTCAGGGAAAAAAAAATCTTGCCTGGAAGTAGGCTCTTGACAGGGAGAACTTGAGTTTTGAGAGAAGGAAATACTGAGTAAAATAGTAAACGTGACGCGGTAACTCCTCATACGTGTGCACGGTACACTACAGTTATGAAGCAGGGTTTTCTGTCCATTGGATCCTTTCAGGCCTCTGTGAAGAGGGCGCCTTTTCATTACTCACGTAACAACTGTGGTGCTCTGTGAGGAGGCAATAAAGAAAGGAAATGGAAGCCCAGAGGTTATGGAGAACCGTCCCAGGGTTTGTTTTAATTAGGCAGAACTCTGCCTCAGTACTGGCTCCTTGTTCTTTTCACAGCTTTCTCTTTCTTCTGTTGTCTTTGCAGGCAGTACCTTTATTCTGCAAAGAGAAATGACAGAGGGAACAGAAGCACATGGTGTGTGTGTGTGTGTGTGTGTGTGTGTGTGTGTGTGTGTACAAGAAGGCTTTCGTTTCTGAGGCCCACAACAGTGCTCTGGGCGAGGCTAACTGTTCACATGAACACCCCATGTGTTCTGTGGGACTGTCCTCGGGGACAGTGGGGGTGTGTGTGACAAGCATGCAGACCGGCCAGGTGGCTGGGAGGTGAGACCCTGGCTTCTTCAGATGCTTTTTTTCGTCATACCAGCTTTGAAGTAGAACTCATTTACAGGAAGCTCTGGATGGACTGAGCACGGGTGCTGGGGTACTCCGCGGGGCTCGGCAGCTGACTCAGTGTCAGGAAGCCTCTGAACGCCACACTCTACCCTCCCTGGGACCCGGCATCGGGGGACCTGCTAGTGCTCTTTTCCTGCGGGAGTTGTTCTCTCTTAGCTGACAGCTCCTGGCAACTGGAGCTTCCGAACTCCATGCTTCCCTGCAGTTTGCGAAAGAGGCAGGTGGTGAAGAAACTGGCTCGATGGGTCATGTGTCAGGATCGGCATCCCTGGCACAGCCCTGACAGGTTGGAGGAGGGGCTGGGGCTTCTGAAACCAAGACTTTCACTTCACATGCCAGTGATTCTGCACTGTCATATCTGCACAAGGCTGGTCTCCAGGGCTTTCCCGGAAAGGCCGAATCTTCTCTCCACATCCTCTTCTGCCGGCAGTTGGCAGGTCCACTTCTCTTGGGCCAAATGGTGGCGCTGGGAGCAGTCCCAAGCCCCCTTCTTCTCTGCACGCCCCAGACCCCTTTCCTCTCCTCTCAGAGTTGGCTCGTAGGTGGAGGTTTAGCTGGGCTGGAGGAAAGGGGCGTGATGCTCTGCCACAGCAGGGCTGCTCTGGCAACACCGATGTCTCCGTTTCTGGTGCACTCTGTGCTGTCTGCCTCCACTGGCCGGGCTGGGACACGGGAGACGTCTCAGCAGGACAAGGGCTAAGGAATGCCCTTTGGAGTGGCTCCTGCTTGCCAGTTCCCTGGAGGCCGGGCCCTGGCTTGCAATGTGGCAGGCTCTTCTAGGAATGTGCTCCCCAGCTGGGTTTTCTGGTTGGTTGGGAATGTCCCTGGGCCGGTCTGCACTGTCTCAGGGGCTCCCTCTAGGCTGGCCCCGGGCCAGCTGCAGGGGCTGGTCTCAGGACAGGTCAGGATGACTGCAGGTCTGCAGGAGAATCTGGCAGTGGGGCCCTGGAGATGAATGAAGTCACTTTGCTTTTGTTTCCTTCCCTGGGATGAGCTGTCAGTGGGAGCGCAGAAACCCAGCAAATGGAAAAGCCAAAAGGCTTTACACAGCCTCTGCCAGGAGTCCTGAGGTCCAGCCTCTGTGGGGGACTGAGCACCCTGTCCCTCATCCCTCAGTCCCTCAATTGCCTGTTGCCTTACTCTGGGAGCTTAGGAGGAAAACAGAGGCAAGAGATGACTGCCCTGCTATCTTTGTGAACCTCTATTTTCTGATTAGAGAGGGGTAACTTGGGTCACATACGTGTGGCTCTACTGGGCGGGGGGAGGAAGTGCTTGAGACTGGTCAGGAATGGTGCTGTCACAGGGGCTGCTAAATTGGGGAGCCTGGGCTTTTCCGTGGAGAGGGTGGTTTTCTGACTCCTTCATTTACTTTTTACAACCGCATTCTTAAACTACGAGGAGCTTGAAGAGGTCACCTGATCTTGTCTCCCAGCCTAATTATCGGTATTTTGTAGATAAGATTGTTTCGAAGGTCATTATTTTGACGTATCTGTCATAACATGGGACTAATGAGTCCTTTACCTCTCTGGGTGAAGCGTGAGTTCAGGTGCTGCAGCCAGTCGAGGGACCGAAGAGAACAGGAAAGCTGTGCCCCTTAGAACAGGTGCAGGTGTTGGAGGCCGAGGTCCTGCCGGGCTCCAGTCCTGCAGGCTCAGGTGCTGGGAACTACATTCTGCTGCTCCTCCTCTTCTCCTGACTCCTAAGGACTGGCCTCAAGGGAAAGTGGCTCCCAGGACGCGAATTCTCCAGGGGGTTTTCCTTCAGAGAAGTATCTCCTTCTGACTCACTTTAAAACAACAACAAAGAACACCAAAATACGCTGGGGGAAGCGCTGCCTCTGCTGACCTCGCCAGCCCTGCAAGACCTCCTGAGCTGCAGAAAATGTTTCCCATTTTCCAGACAGTGGGGCAAACAGGGATCAGGACTTGGACTAGAAAATGATCTGGGAGGTATTGAAGGAGCACAGAGGCCATGCGAAAGCTGCCCAGCTCTAGCCTGAGTTGCTGGGCTTGCAGCTGCCATGTGGGGCCTGCACAGGGCCTGGGCGGGTTTCTCTATTCTTTTTACGCCCCGGGGAAGCTGATGAACCAGCAAGTGAAGACGGGGAGGCTGCTGATAAACTGCCCCGGAGAGGATTGTGCCTGGTTTACTGTACCCAACACCCGAGGTTTCTTTGTGGCAGAAAGCGACTTGAGCCCTCCCCAAAATCGCACGCACACACTTTCCTGGCAGGCTCCGTGGGTTTCCAAACATTTCGTCACTGTCTCCTCCTGACCTTGGTGTACAAGGAACGAGCCGCGTGGCCGGTTGGTTCCAGCAAAGCCACGGGGGCGCCTGCCTGGGCTGGGGGAGGGTGGCGCCCGACTGCGAGTGGAGGTGAGGTCTGCTGGAAATCCCCAGCCCCGGCCGCCGCCGGAGGTTTAAAGCCGCCTTCCTCAGCCTTATTTGGTCGCAGGAAGTGGGCGGCGCTGGGCCTGCTGGCGGCGAGGCCGCCCAGTCGGTTGTGCTGATGAAGTGGTCGAGCTGGTTCCTGCTCGTCGCGGCGCCGCGCGCGCTGGCCGGCCGCTGGGCACTCCGTGCACCGAGCCTGGAGTTGTGCAATCCTTTGTAGCACGCCAGAGAGCCCTCCTCCCGCGCTGTTGCCTCTCGCCCTCTCTTTTTTTTCAAGCTGTGAGCTCAACCGATGAGTCAGAGCCGTGCAATCCTGACACTGCATCGCAAGACTGGGGGTGACACGCAGGGAGGGAGAGCGCTCGCGAGGCGGACGGCACGGGGCGCGCCGAGGTTCCTACGCCGTGAACTAGCCGGGGTGACAGCCCGCGCGTCTCGCCCCGGCCCTGCCAGCAAACTTCCCAGCTGAGGGAGGCACAGGCCGGCAGGAGCCCGACGAACGCCGCGGGGAGGCGAGGGTTCCTGTTTGTTTTCAAAATCGGGGAGTGCGTGCAGGGGGCTGGAGTCCCGGAGGCGACTGAAGACGACCGGCCGAAGGCGGCGGCCCGCGGCAGAAGGGGCACGGTCGAGGCCAGAGCGCGGGCCGGAGCGGGGTAAGTCGGGCCGCGAGCCTGTGGCCGAGGCCTGCACGCGGCAGGGGCAGCCGCGCAGGGACCCCTGCGGGCGCAAGCGGTGGCCGCCCGTCCCTGGGGCTGCAGCTCTGCAGGCGCGGCCTGGAGCGGGGGCGCGGGGCCTCCAGGGCCGGCGCGCGCCAACTTCGGTGGCCGGGGAAGCGGGGGCAGCGGACACGGGGACGTGCACGGGCCGCCTGCAGCCCGCCCCCGCGCTCCCGCCCTGTGCCCGCAGCTGCGTGTGCGGCGAAGCCCCGCCGTGTTTGTGCAGCTACGCAGCTCGCGTGCGCCGGGGTAGGAAAACCCTCCCCTGCTTGCTGGCCAGCTCGGGAGCACCATTGCTTCCTCCTCCCCCTCCGCCCGAGGGAAACGTGGTGTCTGCAGGGACTGGCGGCCTGGCGGAGCCCGGGCTCTCCGCGTGCGGCCCGGGGCTCACGAGCTGCGGAACTTGGTGCAGGAGACCCTTCTGCCGCCTGCGTGCTCGGGAAAGTGGGCAAGGGCGCCGGGTCTGCGGCGGGACCCAGGTGCTGGGGGCCGGAAACCCGGGCAAGTGCAGCCAAGGCCTAGCCTGGAGCTTCGAGCGCGGGGAGCCGCCTTGCTCCGCGCGCCCAGGCGCTGCTGGCGCACCCCAGACCTGTCATCCGTCTCCCGCCCCCACACGCCTGCCCGCAGCAGCCCAACGAGCCCGCGCGGCGCCTGGCCTGGTTGTGTCCCTTTGGTGCTTGTCAGGATCGAGCGCTGGCGGTGGGGGTGGGGGGTTGGTGGTGATGTAGGCGTTTGCCCACCCCCACCTCTGCCAGCACGCTTGCCAGCGTGTGCACCAGGTTGCCCCTCTGCCCCTCGGAGGCGCCCACCCCAGCCTCGGGGCAAGGCCAGGCGTGTGCTGAAGAGCCTGGTGTGCTCTTCAAGCCTCAGTCCCCAGGAAGACCAGGAAGAGGTGCTCGCCTCCCAAAGGGTAGGCCACTGAGTGTCCCCGGTCATTGTCTACCATGAGCTGCTGGAAAGATGAAAGGGGAAGTTATTTGCCCCGTTTAAAACTTTGTTGTCTACAACTTCGGTGGTTACTTCCTGCCTCGACCATGTATCGGTGGGACCTGAGTACCAGCCTCTGAAGGGCTGGGGCAGCACTGGCAGGCTACGGAGGCCACTGTGGCACCCGAGTCTAGGGGATTCCACTGGCAGCTGCGGTGGGAGATCAGAGGGCGTCTGGCTTCCTCCTGCAGGGGCAGTCTGGCCGGCATGGAGGTTTTGGTCTGTGCTTGGGGCTTGAGGACAGAGACAGGAGGTCTGGTGACAGTGGGAGGAACTGCGCTTCGCATTGCGTGCAGAGTCACCTGTCTGGCTCCAGAGCCTCACAGGGGAGGTGTGGTTCATGCTCCTAGGACCAGAGAAGTATGCCTTTCCCGCAGGTGTTAAAAGGCTTAGAACCTAAGGAAAGGGCAAACCTTTGCTTAGCAACCTGTGGGTCCTGCCTGCCCAGGAAATAGTAAAGGTGTAAACATTCAGTTAATGTAAGAAACTATCTCATTGCATGGCCCTGGCCCAGTCTCCAGTCTTTGTTGGATTGGCCTTTGGCTCCTTTCTCTGGTCTGTGTAGCTCCCACGGGTCAAGCTGGTGAGCCTAGAGAATGTCCCCCAGGTCGTACAGCCTTGGCTAGGACAGCCTGCCCACTTTCAGTGTGACCTTTCCAAGCACTAGGCAGAATTTGGCTCCCCAAGGCTGTCAGCCCCTTACTCCCTCCAGAAAAGAGTACCCTTGGAGTGCCTATAGGGGTGAGGGTTAAACTTTTAAGCAGAGATCTTAAAAATAGCTCATGTTTGACCCTGTGGGCTGCTGCTTTTAATAAATAGGAAAAAACAGCATGCAGTTATGGTGGTAAGGAGGCGCTCTAGTGGCTGAAGAATCCAGGGAGAGCTGAGACCTCTGGAAGAAGGGAGTAGAACGAGGATGGGTGTTACCCCAGCTGTTAGTTGGGTCTTCCCAGAGAAACCCTTGCTTATTGCCAGGGGTATGTATGCAGTTCCAGGTACTTGGGAGGTGAGGAAGGAGAACCTCAAGTTTGAAGCCGTCCCGGGCAATTTAATGAGACTCTCAAAAAATAAAACTAGGGCTACATAGAGCGTGCAGGGGAAGGAGGGAATTAGGCTCTACTGTAATACAGTAGTGCACTCTGGAGTTCATGCTGCAGTTTGAGAGAGAAAAATGGAAGGAGGGAGAGAGTGCCGATCTCTTGCTGTTGGAGTGGGGTTGGCCACAACTAGATGGAAGACTCCTGCTTGTCCTTCCAGCCCTGTTTTGGGCGCCATTTCATGCCTTTTTGGGTTTGCACTGTCCCATAGTTATTTGTGTATGTCCTGTTGAGTGGTGGTCAGGAACACAGACTCCAAGCTCGAGTCTTTCTATCCCTTTTACCAAGTTTCCAGAGGAGTCAGTGTGGGCGAGGTGTGCCAGTCCTTGAGCGGCTCCGGGGCTCTGTTCTTCCCTGACTCAGTGGAGCCTGCAGGAAGTGCAGCCAGTGTTTGCATTCCCTCAACAGGAATTGCTTCTGCACATTGGAACTCTGGACTGTGTGCAGCTGAAGGAAACCGAACTCTGGGCTGGGGCTAAGTGGAGGACTCGGAAATCCCTGGCTCTTGCTAAGAGATCTGCATTTGCATGCAGAACAACATTCAGGATACTCGGGGACTGTGAGCTCATTTCATGAATCAGAAGCATTACAGCATAACTTTGGTGTTGGAGACTGCTCTTTGGAATCCAGATCACCCGCCCTCCACCCTGAACACACGCACGCACACTTACTCTGACTCTCACAGGTCACACAGTTAGTGGGGGGATCAATTCAGATTCCAGAACCACACCCATTTCCACACCCACATTCGATACCATTCCTGGATGGTGTGTAGACAGTCACGCTGGCCTCTGTGGGCCAGGAAGTCTGGAGCGTGCAGAGGAAAGAGGGCATTAGGCTCACATTCCAGCTTCTCCTTTGCCATGTGTTTTGGGGACATTGCTTCACTTCCTGAGCCTCAGTTTCCTCTCCTGTAATGCAGGGAGGACAAGAGCTCATCATAGCATAGCTGAGAATGTTGAAGGCACCGTAGGCCGGGTGGCTGCTGTCCTTCCGCCAGTTCCAGGCCCAGGTTCTGTTGCCGTTTCACTTCCACCAGGGAGAGAAAATGAGTCGTGCCCTGCTTGTGGTAGGAAAGCAGTAGCCCTGGACCTTCGAGCTTACACAAATTAAACTTGTGGACCCTTGTTTCTAACTCCCTGGCCCTGTGCACAACCTGGGGACCCGCTGCACCTAGGTGGGCGCAGCCCCTGGTGCCCATGGCCTGCCTTTGCAAGGGACTCTGTCTCCAAGGGGAAGGTTAGCCCAGCCTCCCAGAGCTCAACCTGTGCTGGGCCGGTGTGGCCCCAGGCTGAGTTGCTCTCCTACGTGGGCTTGAGGAAGGCAGCTTTCTCAGTCAGCTAAGAAATCCCTAGGTCTTTGGGTCACCTGAAGCTTCCTGGGGTGACCTCAGTGGAGGTTGGAGGAGGCAGGGAAGGAGAGAAGGCAGATATTCCAGGTTATCGGGATGTTATATAAGAAGGAAGTTGCCACCAGTCCAAAAGGAGCTGAGGTTTTGCTGGGTGGGGGCGGGGAGCTCTCTGTGGGAGCGGATTGTTGGCTGTGGTTTTGGGGGCCTGTGCAGGGAGGAGTGGGGTTGGGGGACCTATGGCTTGCCACTGTCGTGCTTGCTCTTCCTGGAATGCAGCCTCAGGTTCTGGGCAGCCCCGCCAGTGCTCCTGCTTCCCTCCCCCTTTCTCCCAACCTTGGGGTGAGTGTTTTTTCCAAGGCTGCCTCTTCCTCAGGGAGTCTCCAGAGGGAGAGAGGAGCAGCCAGGGTGGGGTTCATCCAGGCCAAAGCATGGCGAGCACATGGGGGCATACCAGGCTTGGGGCACCAAGGGTCTGCTCTTAGCCACCCAACTTCTTGGTGAGCAGGGTCTAGGAAGGAAGGAATGTGGTAGGGGATTTTGTTCCTCAACTTTCTTGAGAGCTGGGAAGACCACAGTGCCCACTTACCCAGACTTGCCAGCTTTCTAGAAGGGGAAGTTCCTGGAGCTCAGAAAGGAGCTCCAGAGGTGACTGCTGGGCAGTGTGCACATGGGCTGGCTTCGTGGCTCCCTCCCGCTGGTAGTACCTGGCCCTTCACCTGGCCTCACTGGTCATAGTCCTGAGCTCCCTGGCTCCTGGGAGTCACCAGAACTGGAAAACATCCAGACATCTCGTCCTGCTCCTTGGCTTTCAAATGAGGAAGCCGAGCAGCTGTGAGTGCTTGAAATTACCCTGGAGTCTCCAGTTTCACCTTGGTGGCGGGTGGGGGCCAGCAGGGCTGTGCTTGCGTCCTGTGCAGGGTCTCTGGACGTTGGAAGGGTTGCTTTAGTACAGGAAGAGCCCGGAGGAGGACTGTCTCAGCTCCTGGGTGTGGCCAGCTCTCAGCTGGCTCCATAGTTATTTATTTGTCTGTTGTGTGCATGTGCGCGTGCGTGCGTGCCTATGTGCGTGCGTGTGTGTGTGTGTGTGTGTGTGTGTGTGTAAGTGAGCTCTGTGGTTGGGAGGCTGCATCTGAGCAAAAGCAGAAGTACCCATACTATCAGCTGTGCAGCGCACACATTGGGCTTTACAGGGACATTCTGGAGAGGAAGGGGGGGGCTGAGGCCCCCTCATACAGTGGCGGCCGGTGTCTTTCTGTGGCTGCCTCAGGCCTGCACACTTGAGCATAAACAGCCCATCCATGTTGCTAGCAGCTGCCTTTCCTTGCTAGTTCTGGGCAGAAGAGGTGCCAAAAATAACCAGGGCAGTGCTTCTACTTGTGGGACGTTGGCCACGGCGGCCTCTGCCCCTCGGTCTCTGCAGGGCCTGTCTCTGATCTCTCCCTGGCTCCTGCTTCCTGTGGCCACCCTTTCTCAGCCTCCCGCAGGCTTTGTATTGCTCCTCTTAGAGCAAGTCCGGGACGGTGCTGGCTCATCCTGGGGGGCCTGGAAGCTCTGCCAGGTAGAGTCTGGGAAATCCTCCCGCCCCGCCGTCCCTGCAGAGGAGGCCTGCGTTGTGGAGTCACAGCCTTCTTGCCAGCTGTCTCCTGGGTCTCTAAGCCAGATGCCCTTCTCAGCTGTAGAGTCTGACTCCGCCGTGGGACTCCCTGACTTCTGGTCCTGCTCTTGTGTGGCCAGCCGTGCTCTCAGCCAGCTGTGGGGCGAGAGACTCTTCATTTTCTCTGAGTGTTACCCACTGAAAATGAGCCAGGTGTGGGTTCCTGCCTATGAATCGCACATGCCTATTGTTCTCAGGCTGTGGGAGTCTGAGGCAGGACAATCGCAAGTTTAAGCCCAGCCTGAGCAACTTAGTGACTTCGTGAGACCCTGTATTAAAACAAAAAATAGAAAAGGCCTGAGAATGTAACTCAGTGAGCATACCCTCCACCTCCTGGCTTACTGTGGTGCCTGAGCCGAGCTGCCCCTGCTCAGCTGTGGGGAGAGAAGTCACATTTATTGAGTGTTTCCTTCATGTCAGAGCCCTGGCTTTGTGTTTCGTTCATCCCACTGCTGCGTGTGTTTGCTGGTGAGGAGCCCAGGGCTCGCGCCGGCTGATGGCAGGAGCCGCACACACGCCGTCTGACCCTTCTTACCACACTTGTCCCAGTGACTGTTTTCCTTGCTTTACCAGTCCTGCTGGCCTTCATTGGACCAACACGAGACACAGGGCAGCCAGAAGCTCAGCCTGGAGCCACGAGGCCCTGCTGTCAGCTGTGGGTGTGAGGACTCTTCGGTGAGTCGCTTGTGTTGGGGAGGAGTTGAAAAGTTCTCTTCAGGCCTCACAGGACCTTCTGACTGGCGCCGCCTCCCCAGACCTCAGGATGCTGGGGCAGGGCACCAGCAGGGTGGGAGCGCAGGCTGGGAGCGGGGAGGTGGGATCTTCATTGCTCCTCCTAGACGCTGGGTTTGACCTCAGGGCCCATCATTCCTGCTGGCTTGGCCCAGGTCCCAGAGAACCTAGCTGGTGTGTACTCGGGGCCTGGGCCGAACACTCCGCTCCGCTGGGGCCTGGTGTGTGTGCCAAAGGCCTCTGGGTGTATTTCAGGAACAACAAAGAATAAATCAACATAGGAGAAAAAGGCCTTACAGCAGCTGCTCAGAGTCTGGAGAAATGCAAAGAATGTGCAAGCATTTGGCAAAGGTCCTGGATCTTGACCAAAGCCTGAGAAAGGGCCTAACTTGGTGGTCAGGCAACTAGGGCAGGCGGCGGCTCCCTGTGCCCTGCCACAGCCTTTTGAGGGTCCCCAGGCAGCTGTGCTGGAGCTCTGCTCTGCTGGCCAGCTTCTTAGGCATGGCACCTCCGCTTCACTCTTACCCCAAAGTAGCAGATGCCATCCTGACGCCAGCCCCTACCACCGGGTAGTGTTGGCGCTTCCCGGGGCTGGCCCGGCAGGGTAACTTGGCGGGGAAACTTGGTGGCCTTGAGCCCATGCGTACGCCCCCTGCATTGCCTCCCTGCCACAGAGATGAGCCAAACAAATGTCAAGGACCCAGCGATGCCAGATTGGCGGTGGTGCCAAGTGTGAGGTCACCCTGCTGGGAGCTTCTGACCTCAGCATTACCCAGGTAGTTCCGCATGTGTCCTTGGGCAGCTGACCACGGGCCCCTGTCACCTCACCTCTCAGGAGTTCAGCTTTATCGGGATTTCTACTGTGATCTTTGGAGCGTGTGGGCACTGTTTGTCTTCTCTCAGGATGTACCACAAACAGCTCTTATTTAGGAGTGTAAGTTCTTTCCAGAGGAAGCTCTCTGAGAGGTCCATGCAGGGGTATGGGTGGCTGTGGGTGGGGTTGGTGCTCAGGGACCTGGGAGGGCCATTGGCATTAATAGGAATCTAAGCATAGATATTGGACGCAGACCTAAGGGTGCCAGAGAAGGGACAGAGCCTGGCCCTGTGGGGTTTGGGGCACTTGACAAACAAGGGAGGAGTAAGGCCTGCCAGCCCTCCTTTATTTCCCTATCCTTCCCTTCCTGTCTCCTCTCTGTCTCTGTCTCTGTCTCTCTCTCTGTTTCTCTCATTATTAGGAAAACTTTGCATCTTTTTCTTTTTATCTATTTTTAAAACTAATTTTTTAAGTTTTTGTTTAAATCTTGTATTTGGTACAGGGTCTCGCTACAGCTTGGACTCACAGTGATTCTCCTCTCAGCCTTCCCAGCAATGGTGTGAGCCCCCATGTCCAAGCTTCTGGGGCTGGCACAGCATGCAGTACCAGGGATCAAACCTGGGTTCTTGTGCTTGCCAGGCAGCTGCTTAGACCACTGAGCTATCTCCCCAGCCCCAAAATTAATTTTTTTTAGCTGGGCATGGTGGCTCACCCCTATAATCCCAGCACTTGGGAGGCTGAGGTAGGAGGATCAATGGGAGTTCGAGACCAACCTGGGCTATAACAGTGAGCTCAAGGCCAGCCTGAACTGCATAGCGAGACCCTGTCTCAAAAAGATTAAAAAAAAAAAAAAAATGGTGCTGCCCTGGCGCGGCCCAAGGACACGTGCATGCGTGTGTGTGTGTGTGTGTTTGTGTGTGTGTGTGTGTCTGAGTGTCTGAGAGCACAAGCCAGCAAGGCTGCTACAGGAAATTTCCTGGTACCAAAATTAATTTTCTTGGTACACTTTTGATATAATAAAGATCATATTTATGGTAGGAAATTTGTACCGTCCATAGTATGTCTTGAAAGGCTTTATGTTCAAAGAGCTGCTGAACAGCTGTGAGTCCTGGGTGGACAGGTGGGGTGGGGTGTGTGTGTGTGTGTGTGTGTGTGTGTGTGTGTGTAGGGGGGCAGAGCTGGGGCTCTACTTAGGGAGCTGCCAGCCTTTCACACATGGCCTTAGGGCGGGAATCACCTGTAGCCTCTGCTGGGATCCACCTTCCTCCACCAGCCACGCTTCCCAACACTGTGGTGGTTTTCGGCCGATGAAGCCACTTCGCCAAGCAGGCGGGAGCAGCCACGAGGCTTTTGTTCCTCCTTGATGCTCCTGTCACCCATCCCCGACAGCCTGCCATGGCCATGGCCTCAAAGCGGGAAGCTCAGGGAGGGAGTTTCAGCAACAGCTCGGCCCTGGCCGGGCTGCTCTAGTCCCATGACCTTAGGTGGGTGATTTGACCTCCCAGGTCTTTCCAGTTTCCTTGTTTAGAGATGGGGAGAGTAAAGCGGGTGCTTGGCTGTTGAGGATTAAACAAGTTGAGAGCAGAGGTGTGGCGCTGTGGAAGCCCTGTTCGTGTGGCGCCGGGATTAACTTCTGCTCCAGGCTCTCGGGCCTACCGAAATGGAGGCCTGGAGTATCCTCGGAGTTCCTGGTGCTGGGCCCTACTCTGCCCCTGCTGTGTGTCCTCAGGCAAATTTCTTTCCTTCTCTGGACTGCAGAGTGGAATGAGGAATTAGACTGGGTGAATAATAGCAACCTTTGACAATTGGATTCCTTTCAGCTTTCCCAGCTGGGCACTGCTTTGCCTGTTGGTTCTGGTCAGAAGCCCAAGCCACGCTGTCTACAGAGTGCGAGGCCTTCATCCCCTAGCGAGCTCCTGCGGCTCCCAGCCCATCCCTGCAGCCTGCTTGCCCCAGCACCTGCGTAGCCTGTAGGCTGTCCTGGCTGGCTCCCAGGGGCGTCTACAGTGCACTAAATCTGAGCAGGAACCTGTTCCTGGCAGGCCGGGGCTGGGATTATTTCTTGAGGGGAGTTTTCTACACCACCCTCTGTTGGAAACACCCCTGGAGAAGCAGCCACCCCGTGAAGGAACAGAAGGAGGGGCAGAGTGCAAGCTGGCTTCCTGGTGTTCTGGCGCTTGGGTTCCCTCCGGTCCTGCAAGTGTAGGGCGGTGGAAAGAGCAGCATTTTGAAAGAAGACAGGAAGCATTTGGACTTGCTGCTGGCAC
>PVKN010011127.1:0-21964 GCA_004027915.1 Capromys pilorides
ATATAGTTGGGTGCTCCCATGCTTGGTGCATATATATTTATGACTGTTAACTATTCCTCTTGTTTTTTCCCCTGTAGTGGACTTCTTTATTTCATTTGGTAATCCTTGGTTTGAAGTTCAGACTATCTGCAAACAGGATTGCTACCCATGCTTTTTTCTGTGGTTCTGGAGCATATAATACCATTTTCCATCCTTTGACTTTCAACCTATGAATTTCTTTGTGGGTTAAGTGTGTTTCTTGTATACAGCATATTGTTTAATTTTGCTTCCTAATCCACTGCTCCAGTCTATTTCTTTTAATTGGTGAGTTGAATCCATTTACATTGATAGTTACAATTAAAATGCATTAACTTATATTTGACATGTTATTTATCTACTTTTGGTTGTCTATTTTCCTCCTGCATTTAACTATTCACCCTATTTGGTAGGTTCTTTCCATTCTTTTTCATGGAGTTGTGTTCATTGTGGTCTCTCTATAGAATAGCTTTTATAATCTGTGTAGGGTTGGCTTGGTCATCATGGATTTCTTCAGTTGTTCTTTGTCATGGAAGTATTTCACTTCTCCATCAAACTTGAGAATTTTGCAGAGTATATCAGTCTGGGTTGGAATTTGTTTTCTTGCAAAACTGGAAGTACTTTGCTTTTTTTTTTTTTTTTTTTTTGCCCGGGATTGAACTCAGGACCTTGCACTTGGGAGCCAAACATCTATGTTCTTCTTGACTTGATGGTTTGTGAAAAGAAATCTGTGATTATTCTGATTAGTTTTCCTTTAAATGTGGTCTGTTTCTTTTCTCTAATGCTATTAGTATACTGTTCCTGTGCTGAATTTCTGGGATCTTGATTACTACATGTCTGGGTGTGGTTTTATTTGGGTCGATGCTGTTTGAAGTTCTATATGCTTCAGTTACCTGAATGTCAGATTGTGTCCCCATAATTTGGGAAGTTTTCTGCTGTTACTCCTGCCCATATTCTTTTTATGTTTTTTGTGTTGACCCCTTTCTCATTGATGCCTATTAGCCTTATATTGTTCATTTGCATCATCTTGCAGCCATGGAATTATTATTTCCTGCATCCTAGTTTTTTTTAGTAGATCTTTCCTTACCTTTTCACTAGCTGCAGCAGTATCTTCAAGGTCTTAAAGTCTATCCTCACTTTTATTCAGACAGTTTTGCCAACTTTTGAGTTTTTAACCTCTTGAATATCTCTTTGGTTCTGTTTTATGCATTCTATTTCTTTTCTACTTTGCTCATTGAAGGATTTCCATCATTTTTCTATTCTCTGTTTTTTTCTTGGTTTCTTCTTTAGAAACACTTTCTTTCTTTATAGTTATCATTTCTTTTTTCACTTTGCAGATTGTTTCTTATTTGATTTCCTCTATACATATCTGCAGTTGTTTCATTACTTCAGACGCTACTATTTCAAAGATTTCAGGTGTGTGACTTCTAATTTGTTCTATGCTTGTATCTCGTGCATTTGTTCTGGGTAGGTTCAGAGCCTGAGGGTGCGTTTTGTTCCTTGTCTTTGTCAATTTGTATAGCACTGTCCTCTGACCTTTGGTGTAGAGCTTTGGTGCAGTTATTACCTAAGCACCAAGGGACATTATTAGCCAAGAGAGATCACATGATTAGGACAGTTACAGTTTTCTCTTTACAGGACTACAATCGGCAACATAAATAGTGTATAGCGAGATTTAGCAACTGACAGGGGGGCTGGGGAAATAGCTTCACGGCACAAGTGCCTGCCTGGCAAGTGCAAGGTTGTGAGCTTAAACTTCGGTCAAATAAATAAATAAATAAATAAATAAATAAATAAATAAATGCAATTTAAATTGGGGCAGGCGAGATGGCTCAATGGTCTAAAGCACCTGCTTAGGTAACTGCAGGGACTGCGGTTCGATTCCCAGCACCATATGCTACACCAGCACCACTCCCCAGGGCAAGCTGAGCTGGCCATAACACAAATAAATAAATGAGGTTTATTTTATTTTTAAAATAAAATTTAAAAAAAACTCACAAGATTTTTTATCTAATGGACTTGTATTTTAAACCATAAGAGCGAACATTATGACAGTATGGCTAAGCAGATATTATATTAGGAATTTGTATTTAAATTAGTTCCCCTAAGTTCCATTTGATCTCCTCCCCTTGATGTTCCTGGAGTCTTCCAGGCAGACTAGTTCACCCTGGTTACCTGTTGCCAGAGATAGAGATAGAGAGAGGGAGAGAGAGAGAGAGACAGAGAGAGAGAGACAGAGAGAGACAGAGAGAGAGAGAGACAGAGAGAGAGAGCACTTGTAGGTCTGGGTCCAGCAGAGTGCCTCAGCCTACCAGGTTCAGGTCTACCAAGTTTGAACTCATCCAGCTGAGCCTGCTCGGGTCTGGGTTTTGTGCTCAGCTTCTTTCTGCTGCATCCCATGGAAATGAACCCATTTGAGCCCCACTAGCAAGATGTTCTGCTCCTGCATTTGCTGGCTGAGTCTCACCCCTGGCCTCTTTGCCATAGGGAGTTCTGCCAGTGGCCAATCTGTACCTGCTCATTCTGAATCCACTGCAGTTGACATTTGTTAATTGAGTTAATTTCCATTTGTAAAAAAAAGAAATCTATTTAGTGAATCTGTAATATAACTCATTCATAACAAATAAAATGAAAAAGACAATCTGTTGATTATAAAGTCCATATTAAATTAAAATTCACTCTGCTCTTTGAACTATGAATTCTGAGTTCTTTCAAAGATATGCCTCAGGCTCATTATTACAAAATTGTTAAAATGTATTATCTTCTGCTGTAGGATTTTTTAAGTTACACAAAAGTTGTTTAATAAAAATATTTCTAATATAGGATATAATCTCTTGAGAAATTTATTTTAAGATAGGATTTTAAACCACTCCCCTCAAAAAAATAGCATGATTTTAAAAGTATGTGTGGGAGCTGGTTATAAAATAAACAACCAAAGGACCAATTAAAGGACCATACAAATTAGTTGAGGAATGAATCTTTGTAGTAACAACTTCTTACATCTGTATCCTGAGTCTTCATGGTGCAACAGAAGTCATCTTTTCAGTGTCTACTGACACACTAAGTAGTGGAAGCAAAACTGGAAACACACAAACATCCACATGAAAACACACACACACACCAAAACAAACACGCAAAACCAAATTACAGATGCCTACTCAATTACATTTCCTAGTGAGACTGAAGCATAATCAACTCTAATCAGATAATTAACAACATAGAACACAAAACATACCAAATTTGTCTCCATCTCAGATCCAGCACCTTTGAAGTCCAGACATAATTAGTGTCTCATTTACATAGTGTGACTCACATTCTGACTGTACACAAACCCTAAAACACAACATGGTGATGTCACTGCCACTTTAGTACATGCAGTGCTCAAAGGGCAGCACAGACACCTAACACATTAGACTAAGGCCTAAAAAGACTCTTTGCCTCCAACAATTGACAAGGTAATTCTGAGCTTTTAGTTGCCTAAGATATTCTTTATATTCTTGAAATATGTCTGATATTTCACTGCTCCATACTTTGTCTTGCTTTCCAGAAAGAAAAATACAATCTTTATAACCACAGAGAACAGAAAAAAGAATTCTGACCTCTCCCATGTTGCTTTTTTTGCTATCTTCCCCCACCATGAATGGTTGCCCTTCCAGGTGCCATCCTACAAACTGTGATCTAAAGAACCTTTTCTCCTTTAAAAAAACAACAAAAAAGAATCCTGTGGCTGGCTGGCAAGGAGGCATCTTGGGAAGATGAGAAACACAGCACTATGGTTTAGAACTAAAATATTCCCCCCAAAGATTGGCATATTGAGAGGTGACTGTCTTACAAGGTGATTAGGTAGTAGATCACTATACTTATCAGAGGGGCTAATCCATCAGTCCATATCTGAATGTGCTGTTAAAGGGTGGAGCCATGTGAGAAAAGGTGGCTCAGTGGGGGCACACTGGGAAGGCTGCATTCCTGTGCCCAGATCCTCCTGCCTGTCTCTGTTTCCTGGCAGCCATGTAGTGAGTGGATATCCTCTGCCATGCCTTCCTACCATGCAGCTTCTGCTTTGACACCAACCTGCCATGGACTGGGTCCTCTGAGACCATGAGCCAGAACAGACCTCTCCTTTAAATTGTGGGTGTCAGATATTTCAACCCATCAACAGGGAAACTAACTACTCAGTGGAAGCTGAAGAGAAGTGAAATGTGAGTGAAGCATACTTAGAAACTCAGAGTATCAATCACCATCTTAGCTTCCTTGTAATCAAGATTTTATAACATCTTATAACCTCTTTAGTAGAGCTGAGAGCTACATATCTAGTTATCTTAATAGCTTTAATTAGATGTGAATGTCAGAAAACAGCCTTGTAATACTAACAGAATGGAAATTATATGGACCAGTGGTCTCCAAACATTTGCTTTTAATTTTTATTTGTTTATTGGATACAAAGTCTCACCATGCAGTTCAGACTCACAGTGATCCTCCTGTCTCAGCTCCCCAGTGCTGGGATTACAGGCATGTGCCTCTACACATAGTTTTGGGGCCGGCACAGCCTGGCATACTGGAGATCACACTAGGATTCCTGTGCTTTCCAGGCAGGCACTTAGACCACTGAATTGTCTCTCCAGCCTCTGAACTTTTTAATTACACATCCCCTCTGCCGAAAATTTGGAGCACTCACCTCCAGTATGTATGTAATTATTCATTTATAGATATGCTATTGTACTTAGCTACGAGTACTTAGCAAAATGTGCACCTTGGGTGAGATTAACTATTAACAATTGTCAGTCATCCTTTATGTTTGAAGTTTTGACAATTCCATATTGTTTTGTGATTGTTTTGTGATAAAAATGTGTCAGTTTTATAATTTTCTTATAGTTCTTCTTCCTTATTAGTTTATATTGAAACCAAAATCCTTTAGACAGAATCTTGATGGACTACTTTTGAAGTTTTTGAAGGTGTTCATTTCAATCTAGATTATGACTCATGGTCTACTTAATCAGACACACATGTACTGCAAAATATCGTAACATGTCAGAGCGAAGCCACCTCTCTCAGTTTATTCACTATGTGATGGATGTATGTGACATGTGTACCAAGGGAAGATGCCAGTGTCAATTATAATACCCATGTCAATCATATTCAATATCCTATCATTCATATTAATGTTGTATTAAACATTAGTAAAGTTTACTTATATATATAATCAGAAAATATACTAATAGTGAGTGCTGTGTAAGCAAAAGGCAGATTATAAGGCCAAACAATAGAACAAAAACCTTCACATAAGAAAGAACATGCCATTCAGTCCAAAAAGCCATCATATAGCTCTCTAATCTTTACAATTTTCAAAAAACAACCAATAAAATATGCAGTAAAGGCCCGTAGTACTGTCATCAGTTAGATCTCAATGTTGCTTATTTACCTTAGCTACTTTCCTTTCCTTTAGTTTCATCTTCTTCTCAAACAATTAATAGTTACAAAATCCATTTCTGAAAAAACAGAAGCCTATCTGAGCATTCCTTGGGCCACTCTCCAAGTTCTCTTTAACAGACTCTCATTCTAAGCTCCCCATCTGCCTACCCAATAAGTCTTTGATGGTCTGTTCTAAATCAAGGACCCTGTCCAAAGTAATCATCTATTACCACCTACATTGAGGTCCATCAAACTTCCTCAGTCCTTCAAACTTCAGTCTTCAACGCATCTCAGATAGGATGCCTCAATTGCTTAAGCAAATTCAAAAGACACAGAGAGCCACTCAGTCTCACCTTCCCATCACTCCCCAGGGCCCTGAGGGCATCATCACATGCTGCTGACCTTAGAATCATTTCTTCTGCATCACTGTTTGCACGAAAGAGGCAGTCACAGTGCTGCCAACACCTGTGACAGTCCTTGACTTGGAAAAGCCAGACCAGTATTGCAGACACTGCTATTTCTGGTATGAGCTCTGAAACCTCCTGTTAAAAATCCTCTCATTGCTACACTTCAGTCAAGCCTTCTGGAAACTTCCAAAAAACATACCCCTTCAAAAAAAATATGTGTTAAGGATAACTAAAGCACAACTGGTTCCTAAGGCACTTTTTAAGGTTTGCTTTTTATAGCTAAAAATACCACCTTAAAGCAAATGCCACTAAACAAACAAAAAAAAAAAAAATGCTACTCACTACTTCATCTTTGTAAGAAACCAACCCTTCCCAAAAGGTTGCTTTTTAAAACCCATATAATGTGTGATATGAAGTAATTAAGCAATAACTTGATGGTGTTGCTGTGCAGAGAAGCCTCCTGACTCCTTTGTTAAACTCAGTGGGGTGTAAGAACAAATCCATTTCCAGCCTAGTCCCAAGGAAGGAATCAGCTCTTCTCACCAATGAAGATCTCTAATTGTCTTTCTCAGTCCCTCAGCACAGAAAACTCTGGTTTTCCACAAAGAAAACAAACACCCCAGAGAGAACGCTGGCAACACAATGGACCTCACGTTACTTCCATTAACACTGGTGCAGTCAGGGATGTTCATAGCCTATTTGCGAGAAACAAAAATCTTCCATGGGAATCAATTAATTAATAAGTGACTACTTAATAGTCAAGGAAAAGTCTAGCAGGCCAGGGAAGCTCAGGGCCCATATTGTTAAGGTCTTGAAGCCAGAGATAGGCAGCAGGGCAGATGGCCCGGGACACAGTAACTAGAAACAAACAAAAGGAAATGAACAACATAATAAAAACTGTTTTTAACTATATCGCTTTGGCTTGTTACCGCTTTATGGGAGAGAAGCTGGAAGTTTGTTTCAAAAATACTCTGTAACCTTATACCATGTCATACATAAATGTATGCAGTAAAGTCTTGCTAGGTTGTATTCACTCAGTTCAATCTCTACAAATGTTTAATCATACAATTTAAAGAATATTTCCAGGAATCATGATCCCCTGTAGCCGTAACAGGTGGGCCCTGCCTATTATCTCTTAGGTTAGGAGAACATTTAACAAACCCTATTTTAGGCCACAATTTTTTCTGAATATGCAATTTAAAAACATTGCACCAAATAAACTGTAGATGCAAACAAAAGGTATAGAAATTTCAAATTGTTTCATAATATTGATTAATAACATTTAAAAAATCTTTTGATCTTGATTTAATGGGTCAGTGATAAGTGACAGAACTATGTGTTATGTTCATATTCATCTTCCAGTAAGAATCTGAAAGCTAATAAAAAATATATTCTATCTTTCAACAATAAGTTTTCTTCTCCCACCCCCAGGAAGTTGCAACAAAAGAAAAAAAGATGTTCCAGATGTTACAAATTATATATTACTCTCGATTTCAGTCAAACTGATAGTAGTTGCTTTCCTAGAAATGAAGACATCTTTTTAAATTTGGGGCCAGAGCCATTTGCTCTCAGAAAGAATAAAAACAAAAAAAAGAAAAGAAACCGGACTTATTTCTCCACAAGCTACTTCAGGTCTTTCTTCCTCTGAATCTCAGGTTCCCCTTATTAGGAGAGTGGAATCAGCCCAAGGTGTTTAGATCCAGATGTCCGATCCCCTCCGGGATGCCCTGCCCTGCTTCTCTCAGACCCTAACCCAGACCTCTTTTCTGCACTACCACACTAAACTATAGCTGTGCAAGAATATTTTTCATTCTACCTACACCAGACTGCACAGAAATCTGCAGAGAACATGCTCTCATTTCAATAGAATGAAGCCAATCTGAAGCCATCTGAAGTATTAAGTGCAGTCACAAAAATATGCATTCTGGGAAACACATTTTCCATCTGCACAAGTTGACAAGAGATGCTGAACACCATGGCAAAACATACACAAGGAATTTTTTTTATAACCTACTATGTTACAGTGAGACACAAAAATATCAGAAATTATTGCTAAAGAAGGTTAACTTGGCAAGCTTTTTATTCAGATACTTAAGCGATTTGAAATATTCCTTGTCAAATCTTTACTGTCTTCTGAAAATAACTTTAGTGTATTTATTATTCAGGCCTCTCTTGGTAGCAAGAGAAAACACAGTTCAAACCAGGTGAAGTAGACCAGCTCATGAAATCCACAGATTCGTCTGATCTCTCTCTCTCTCTCTCTCTCTCTCTCTCTCTCTCTCTCTCTCTCTTCCTCCAACCTTCCCTCCCTTGTTCTCTCTCATTGCCAACTTTTGATTTCTCCAAGTAGCAGATTCTGAAGAGTGTTATGATATACATCATAACATATGATGTATATGTTATGACTTTTACCATCAGAAAAATCAACTCACCAGCTCTCAGTTTGCAAATTTAAAGCCTCAGGAAGGCTTCAGTGGTCAAACTTAAATTATCAAGACAACACTAGCCAGGGATTTCTGAAAGCATATTTTGGCCTGAGAAAAAAAGAATTCTCAAGAGGAAGGAAGGCTGACGAGATAACTAAAACTCTCACATTTCACTTTGATCTCATTTCATTGTGTGATGGACATCAAAGAACATTGAGGGTAAAGTTCAGATTATTTTCTTCAACTTTATACTATTTTTTAATTGCTTTGTTTAAAGTTTAAGAGCTCTGATTCCAAATTATTGACAATTTTTGTCCTTAGTTGTATGGATTTAATCAAATTAACGACTGAATTTTTAAAAAAGAGGTTATTATATCTTAACCTACTTGAAATCATTATATCTGCTTTGCTTGAGATGTTAGAAAAATTACTTTTTCAAAGGGAAAAAGAAATCAAACAAATATGCTACCAGAAAGTGACATGTTTAGGTTTTTTTTAATAAAGCATGAGAAGGAAAAAGCATAATTAAAATACATACTTTAAAAAAGTCAGTATCTTTCTACTGTAATAACTGTTGTAAAACAAATTTGAAATATTGCTGGAATATTGTTGTAAGACAAAAATGAGTGAACAGATACTCTAAAACTCCATCAACTGGCCCATAAATCAATGAGCTCATGCACTTGCTCTAGTTATTTTCTGTCACGCATGCTCCTCACAGTCTCTTCTAAGGCAGCCTAAATTTGCATAAACGCAAAGACCTCTACAACTGCAAACTCCTAATACACTATTACAATAATATCAACACTCATAGAGTGCATCAGTGCAGATAAGCTCTCTCTTCATTAACTTGTTAAACGTAACTGTGTTGATTTTCTATACTTTCATTTTTAATGATTCATTACATACAACTCCATATCTATTTTATATAAATTGATTCTACATGACTCATAACTCAGTGATTTTATAGACATCCTCCCCAAATGCATTTCATGCTACTAGATCTTCAAAGAGGATACACACTTCAAAACTCCAAAATTTCCACATACGTGTGTGTGTGTGTGTGTGTGTGTGTGTGACTCAGAATGGTGCATCTCTGAAGTAGTCATTTTTGAAGTTTGTAGCAAGCCAGAAATTTTTACTTTTAGTGAAGGAAATTCCTTTCTCCAAATCCATTCTTACTTTGCCAAGACCTGAGTTCTACTTACCTACTGCTATGGATTGAACGCCCAACCACAACTCATTAGAATGCAATTCTATTGTGAGGTATGAGGAAGTGGAATGAGGTAGGGTCCTTTAAAAGGTGGTCGCCTAGACATGTAATCTGCTCTTACAAATGAATTAGTCTATTTGTAGATTTGCGATTCAGTGCATTAATAGATTACCTGAGAGTGAGACTGTTCTAAAAGCCAGTTTGGCTCTGTCTTTCAGTGCACCCTCCTGACCATGTGACCCCTTTAGAACTAGGCAGAGTCACCACCAACGAGAAGGTCCTCCCACAAGCAGCCCTTCAACCATGGATGTCCAGGCCTGCAGAACTATGAGCTGAACAAAAATATATTCTTTATAAATTAACAAGTTTGTGGTATTAAGTTATAGCAACAGAAAATGATCAAAGATACAGATAACTCAGCACACAAAAAGCTGCTACTGAATTCCCTGTCTTCCCAGCTACATGGGACATAAACTTAGTCTCGACAAGTGTCACCAGACCATGAAGTATGTATTCTCTTGAACCCCCAGGGACAAATGGGTTGCAAGAACCCCCTGCAGTTGGCTTTCGAGTGGTTACAACCCAGATGGGCTGGGGAGTGCAGTAGCCCTACAACCCCAGCACAATTCTCAGGGGACACCACTCAGGAGAAAAGAACAGTATCATTCCTCAGATAAACAGCCCCCATGCCCAGGCGCCAGAGCAGTGCTGATGACGTGAAGAGCCTTTCAGATGGGTTCTTGTAAAAATACTTTAAGAGACTGAGAGGACCTAGCAAGAAGTCTCTCACACTGTGTGGCTCAGAAGCCACACAAAGTCTGGTGCTTTCTGATACCCTTATATATACACAAGAGTCATAAAGAAAAGAGAAAGAACTTGATTTTCCCCTGGATTTTTAGTTCCTGGAGGCTGAACCATCCTTATAATAAGGGGAAATTAATAAGGAACAAGGATGGCGTTTTCTGGACAAAGGAAGAATGCCAACAGTAATGATAAACCTAATCAGGGTCATGTGACAAACACAAAGTCAGATAAAACTAAGATACTTGCAGTTTTATTTCTCTCATGCTAATGAAAACCAGTCTTGGCCAAGGAGGTAGCTAAGCAGCATAAGCACCTACCTGGAAAGCGCAAGGTCCTGAGTTCAATTCCCACTACCACAAAAAAAAAAACAGAAAGACAGTCCAGGATTGTATGTATTGTTAAAGGCTGACTCTGACACAAGTTTGAATAAAGATTCCTTAGAAAGAGAAGCCAATGTATTTCTTTTTAATTTGAGAAGTATGCACACGATCTGTAGTATGCAAGGTAAACAACAGCTAGAGAATTGTGGCTTTCCTTGAAATCTTAAATTAAGTCAATTCACTGCACCATTTCATTAAGAAAAACCAGATGGTGGCTATGCTCAAAATAGCTCAGTAGCACAGATAAAGCAAATACTAAAACAATGAGATCCCTTGAGTAAACTTAAAGCACCTCAACAGAGATGTCATTTATAAAGAAAGATAAAACAAATAGTCCCAAATAATGTTCTCTAATGGTCTAAGCAATGGGGTGTGAGTGTGAGGGGCAGTGTGAGCGTGTTTATTATCACATGCAAAACCCCTTCCTGCACAGCTTATTGGCGAGACAAATCCTGAGACTTGCAGGAAGAAATATTTCAAGGACAACTGCTGACTCCCAGTACTCACTCATACACCAATTACATAGTTTTTAGACTTGTAAGTACAGAGATTCTTGACAAGCGGGCACTATCACTGCACCAAGGGCAAATCTTCCCCACAGTGAGTGCTAAGGGTACTGCCAATTACAGATCTTTCTCAAGAACCTCCGTGACCCCAGAGGAATTAGCAGCTGAGCAGGGAGGTGCGAGACAGAGACTGATGACCCCCAAGGCTTCTAACTGTACTGCGGAGGGAAAGGGTGAGACGCAATGCAGACAACACCAAAAGTTTTTAAATGGAAGTTTTCCCCATTCTAATGGACAGAAACTTAAAAGCTTTAGTGCTCATCTTCAGTTCCAAGGGATGCTCTTTTAATAGCACTGTCTAACAGAAATAAAATGAAATTTTATTTTAAGTCAACATGAAATTTAAATGTTCTAGAAGCCACATGTAAAAAAAAGTAAAGGCAGTGGGTGAAATTAATGTTAATACTGCATATCATTACCCAACATGTCCAACATATTATTTCAACATGTAGCAAGCATAAAAATTTATTAGTGTGATATTTTCCATTCTTAATACTGTCCGAAATCTGGCATGTACTTTATGCTTACAGTACAGTTCGGTTTGACTAGTCACCTGTCCAGCACCTGGCAGCTACTTTATTAGACATCATAGCTGCATAGGAACCTCAAGAACACGATCCATTCATTCAGTTAATACGTAACACATGCACACTCCATGCAAGACGCTGTATACAGCACTAAGGACACTGTAGTAAGCAGCAAAGAGTTCGCACAACTCTCTTCTGATTGTGAAATTTGTTCCTCTGGCTGAGACACAAATACTTAGGAAATAGTCATCTTAATGCTTATGACAATGTACAATAGAGGAAATGAAGGAAGTACTGCGAGAGAATATAGTAGGACAGGCCTAACAGTGATGCATGGAGGGATCATGTAAAAGGGGACATCTAGGGCTAGGGAGATAGCTCAGCAGTTTAAGCACATACCTGGCAAGTGCAAGGACCCAGGTTCAATCATGGTACTACATGCCATGCTCACCCCAGAACCCTGGGCATATCACGCTGGCCACAGAGAGTGGTAGTGAACACCTGTAATCCCAGAAGGCAAGAATCAGAGACATGTTCTCACCTCCATCCTCCATTCCCCAGGACTCCATTACTGTTGGTCAATATCTGATCTGGTGTACAATCAATATTGACATGCACATAGGTATAACCATCCATAAAAGGCCTTCTGAGAACCAGAGCCAAGCAAACAAAGTACCCACAGCATGAATGGAAAGAATTATCTGTCCTCAAAAGATGCTTCCTTTTTTGAGAAACTCCCAATAGAAAACAGAATTGGTACTGAGGTCAGATTTCCCTACAACAGAAAGAATGGCTATCATTAAGAAGTCAGTCAATAACAAATGCTAGAGAAGTTCTGGGGGAGAAGAAACCCTACCCCATGGTTGGTTGGGGGGCAGACTGGCACAACCACTGTGGAAATCAGTGTGGGGATTCCTTAAAAAGCTAGGATTAAAGGTCCTACTCAACCCAGCTATTTCCCTCCTGAGTATTTTTCCAGAAGAACTAAATACATTATACCACAATGATATATGCGCACCCATGTTTATAGCAGTGAAATTTGTCATAGCTAAATCTTGGAAACAACCTGAATGTCTGTCGACTGATAAACACTAAAACTGATAAACTGGATAAAAAAGATGTGTTATTTTTATACAATGGATAATTTATACTCAGCTATAAAAATGATAAGCTAGAGGCTTTTATAGGTAAATGAATGTCACTAGGGACCATATTATAAATAAAATAAATCAGACCCATATGAGTAGGCATTATATTATCTCACTAGTGTAGGAACCTGAAAGAGTAAATAAAATCTGAAAAATACAACAGATATTGTGAAAGGCAAAGAATTTGTTCAAGGAAAGTCACAACTGAGATGAGCACAAGGACAAGAGGATGAAAAAAGATGCATTTAAATATATACAGAATAGCTTGGATAGTTCTACTGATAATTTCTCCTGATCTGTTGAAGGGAGCAGTTAATGCTTAAGTTTTTACTTCTCCTTTTTAATTTTGTACAATTTTTTTACCAATTTTTCATGCTTCTGTCTGTTAATCTGAACAACTAATTTGAAGACAACATTACTCAATATAACAACCATTGTTGCATTCCTATTATTTTGTTTAGTGAAATTCTATAGCACTTTTAATGTGGAATTTTTTTTCACTATTTTTTTATTCCCTTTAAGAAATAAAAAAATATTCAGAGTTGTCATGGAGGAGAAAAAAGTAGCCAGTATTCTTTTTTTTCTTTATCTTTTCATTTATTTATTTGGTACATGGTCTCACTATGCAGCTCAGACCCATAGTGATTCCCCTAGTGATCTTCAGCTTCCCCAGCGCTGGAATTACAGGCGTGCACCATCATGCCCTGTTTTGGGCCAGCATAGTTCCCGGGTTGGCAGTACAGTCAGTACCAGGAATCAATCCCGCGTCCTTGCACTTTCCAGGCTTAGACAACCAAGCTATCTCCCCAGCCAAAACAGCTGGCTCTCAAACCTATGCAAATTTAAATCCTGGTGTGCCCACCGTTGCTTGTTCTTTCACAAGTCACAGCCACAAGCCGAATTTCAGGACTTTTTTTTCTGTACAAAAACAAAAGAATCTTCTAATATCTCCTTTATAGCTTTCTGGTGGAGAATCAGTGAGATAAATGCTTAAGATGGAAAGTTCTCATTGGACTATTTGGCACTTAATAACGTTTACTTTTTCCCACAAAAGTCTCTAATTCTTCTGCCCTTTAAATGTGTATTAAATGCTTGAGTAACAGGTACACATTAGCACCAAATCTATCAGCATAAAAAAATGTGATAATAAGAAACAGAAAGGGAGAACTTTTGCAGTCAAGAAGAGGTCCAAGAGATGGAGACAGGAGGAAGTGTAAGAAGGATTAAGATGCCTTATGTCTAGGCCAGTTCCCCATGATTAACGCAATTGTTACGCACTACAAACATGCACTAATAAAAATTACATTTAAGGGCCGGTGAGATAGCTCAGCAGACTAAACTCCTGCTTTAGCCAGCTCAGGGACTAGGGTTCAATCCCATCCCCAAGAGGTGCTGAGCCTGTGACTGAATCATTGAGTCCAAACTGCATAGTAAGACCCTGTAACAAATACATAAAGAAGAAAAAAATACATTAAAAAAAACATGTAAAAATTAAAAGAAATATAGGGACCAGGTGAGCTGAAGAAGTGAGAAGAATTCTGAAATCACCTTAGTGATTGTTTTCTAACAGATTAGTGAATAAAACACTAATGTCCACACAAGATTCTGTTGTTAATATCCTTCTTAGCACAGAAAGAACACAGGGATTTTCTCTCCTTCCTTACACTCAATTTCAGAACTTTAGGTTAAGCGACTAGTGGGGTGGGTATAGGAAACATTTTTCAGAATTTCATTTGGTTTGATGATTCAGAGATTAGTGGGCCTATGTTCTGTTCTTCATCCATTATCCTAGATTTAGAACTGCTAATCATGTCTCTAAATCTCAGGGTCAGCAGAAATGCTCTGAAATAAGGCTCTGGAATATGCGTGGGATCACTGCCCAAGGCAGTACTCATCTGCATTTCTCACTCAGCACATTCAATCAAGGACAGTCCTGTTATGAGCATTACTTTTTGTCTGAGGGGACTTCTTCCACTTCTTCCGCCTCCACCTGATCCAATCTGCTGTCCTTCCCAGACTGACTCAGATGGCCCATGTCCACACAACTGGAAATGTTCTTTCCCCTCTGAACATCTGAATAGCAGTTAAACAATTCCCACTCCCTGAGAATTTGTACCTCCTACATTTGTACCTCCTAACTATATGTTTGCAGAGATGTGATTCATCTAGCCTACTGACCTGTAAGTGTCTTGGTGGCAAAGATCACACTTCAATATTATAATGATTCTTTACAAATAATAAATGTTTTACAAATTACTGTTCAACAAATAATAATCTATTTTTAAAGTCTTCAGTGTTCCACATAACTGATCACATATTTCCGTAGCATTTGAGTACTGTGTGAATGGATGAGCAAAGCCAAGGTCTCTTTAATCAGTTTCCACCTCCTATGCACCACTCACTACATTATAGCTTCCCTTCCAGTAATCTGTCTTGTTCAGTTTGGCTTTCATTCTAAACCAACATGGGTCCCTCAGAGAAGTCACTCCTCTTTCGAAACTGCACTCCATAGCCAGGATTCACAATAGGGGTGGAAATGTTTTCCAGCCTATAAGCTGGTCCTTTGAGTTTTGAATTTTCTATTACAACAACTTCGAAAACATTTTTGTCAAGAGAAAATACCCTGTCTCCTACATAATGGATATGGAAGTCACAAAGCACACGGCCTGCCGCCTTCCATCTCATCAGAGTTTTTGTTCAGATGGCAGGCACTTCGGGTGACCCTACATAAAGTAGGGCCATGGAAAAGCCACCTGCTGACAGGGGGAGAGTTTTTATAGAACCAAGACTGACACAGTGTGTGATCATTTCTCAGTTTGAATCCATGTCATGCTCACCCTGTACAAGATTTTTCTTCCTGTTTGACACACTCTCCTCCATTCCTTTTAGAAAGTTACTGAAACTAAACACTCTCTGCTTCTGTTTGCATCTTAGTTTTGGTTTTGATGATTTGTAACAGCAGAGAAGACTCAGCATCCCTCTGAAAGAATTAATTAATCAGATCATTTGGGGAATTTTTCTGACAGCTTAACTTCTGTCACATCAGAAGCAGGGCTTCAGCTCCATTGCGCAAAGACATATGATAGACCGAGGAGGCAGCTTAACCTCCTGCTAAAGAGCTTTTATGCAGAGGGAAATAACAGGTACTGGATAGATCCTACGGAAAAGGTACCAGCTTTGGAGAGGTCAAAGCTCAGGAACAGGTGGTTGATTTTCAACTAAATCCTATACTTTGGGAAATCTGTGTTTCAAATTTTTAAAAATGAATAGGCAACAAACTGAAAAGACTGGACCATAAAAAGACATGAAATACGTCCTATACTGTATAACTAGCTTTCAGGTCTAAATTTTAATCATATGGAATCTGAGAGAACAGTGTTTACACTAAAGTGTCATCTGCACAGCTGGCTACTTTAGTGACTGTCCCATGTCCCAAGGCCAAAGCAGTAGAATCACGCTGAGTAGAAAATGGGCCACTGGAGAGACAACCATACCTCTTCTCTCCTGTCATTCTTTATGAAAGGACCCTCAGAAAGTACAATTGGTAAGGTTACAAAGCACCACCACCTGCTTCCAACATCGAGCTGTCCCTTTATTCTTCAAAAAATTGAAAGAGGGAAGAGTTGGGTAGGATTTTATGCACCATGCTTCCAGAAGAATTCAGAGAACTTGACCAGAAAACAATATTGCTACCTAGCTAAGAAAAAAAGAATATTTCTAATTTAATTTAAAAGTGTAAGCCAGTAGGGATCTGAATACTTCTGAGCTTATCCATAGGAACAAATGTCTTTTATTATTAAATTTATACATTCACAAATCAAAGGTGAGTGAGAGTCCTTTCCACATAATAACTCTCTGGAAGCCTATAGGCAATGAATTTGTTACCTCCATCTATCTCTTATTAGAAAGGGACTGTCCCTTTATAAACATAGTACAGAGTGGCTAAAATTTATAAAAAAACTTCTATGAAAAAGAACTGGATAGATGTCCCAAGAATCCTGGAAAACACTCTAACTTCATTGATAATGTCTGGGTTTGAAAATTTTTAACTTCTTCATTTTTGTAGCTATAAAGTGGAAACACCCTTAGCAACAACCCATCTTCAACATGTCTTTCTCAAGACTAATGACACCAATGTGCATCATAAGAAAAAAACGACTAAATAAAATATTAACTATGAACAAGTCCTTACCTCGTAGAGAATGACTTAGTGAGAAAAAGAATTCAGAAGTTTATTCTTGTGGTTAGGTGATACGTGAAATAGATCAAGATGCCTCCCAAGAGGAACACATGCAAAGTTCGAGAACCATGTTACTTATCTGTCTCCTGAAGCAGAGGACAGCTTTTGGCTACTTCTTTGTGAGTTCTCCAGTAAAGAACAGCACAAGAAAAAGCATGTTTTGACATAGTCCAAGTTATCATTCTCACAAAATTTCAAAGCCAGACCAAACTTTAAACATGAAGTCTACCTCAAAGTCAAGGAAGCTTGTAAACTGCCAAAGGCATGAGAACAACTTTGCCCTCCACACTGCCTGGTAAGAGTGTTTCTCCTTCTTGGCTATACATTATGACTGGGAGAACTTTTAAGACCCTATGTTGAGCATCTTGACGAAGTCCTGATGCAGTTAGAACTTGGGTTGTGTCACTGTTTTTATAGTGATTCCACAGTGTAGCCAAAATTGAAAATCCCTACTGCAGAGTATCTTCCCATCATGTAATACAAGCTCAGTACTGGATGACCAGCTCACCCCTTGTTTGTCCAAGTGTTATGGCTTATGTGTAGTTGTCCCCCCCAAAGCCTCATACAATCATGGAGTGGGGACTGCTAGAGTTTGAGACTTGACTCATGATCCACTGGGATTATGTGTTTTAGTACTGATAGGATTATGGGTCTGAGTACTTCTAGGATTATGGGTGTGGTCTAAGGTGGATAGGCTGAGGCAAAGAGCTTGAATGTAATATAAAGAGAGACAGAGAGACAGACTCACGCTGTTGCTCTCTGTTCCACTGGTTGTTCCGTTGCCTCTGTCACCATATTATTGCAGTTCTGCTGTCATGAACTGCTACTCTCTGCCATGTGCCAGTCTGCCTTGGAACTAGTGGCCGAGTATGGACTGAAATCTCCAGTAACTGTGAGCTAAATAAACCTTTCCGTCCTTTATTTTGGGTGCCAGGTATTTGTCCCAGCAACGAGAGAAGAGTAACTAGGACACCAGTACTCTCTCAGTTTTGGCATGAGTCCCACATCCCAAAAATCCTTTCAGTCCAAACAATCAAGGACAACAGGCCAGTGTAATGCTGAACTATACTTTTTCAATATCTAAGTTTCAACTCAACAGGGAAGTCCTTATTAATCTTTTTACATTTTCGACTGACAAACTATTTCCAGGCAAAATATATTTTTCTCACATACCATGAATTTTATTTCTTTATTTTGTATCTCATTCCTCATCCAAGGGATTCAGCAATAAAATGTTTAAGACCTGGGGACAACTGATTGATAAATAAGACTCATGAAACTGGGCATGGTGGGGCACACCTGTAATCCCAGCACTTGGGAGCCTGAAAGCAGGAGGATCACTAGGAGTCCAATCTGTGTAGTGAGACCCTGTAGACCCTCTACTAAATATATAAAAAATAAAATAAAATAAAAAATAAAGAATCATGAATAAAACTTTAAAATGAATTTCAATAAACATTCATTATAAGCCAACTATTTGATAAGTACAGTTTCAAATGCTGTAGATCAAGCAGGATTAGGAAGATAAGCTTACATTCCATAAGCTTACAATCTGCCAGCACTATACTGGCTGGGAGGGTAAAGAAAAGGCCTAGAAAAACAAGAAGAAAATGAAAGTGTGCATTAAAAAGTAGGCCAGGAAAATATATTTGAAGATTTTATACTATAATCTCTAATCTTTCTTGGAATATACATTAAAGGTAAGATAACAAAGAAGTCTCTACTCCACACACAATTTTAAAAGCCTATTTCTGCATGTATCACTTCAAAAAATGTTTTATTTCAAAATTTTAAAAATTAGGACAGATAAGCTAATTCAGGACCACTTAAAGCTTGGGGAAAATCTAAGGTCAATGAAAAGTATAAATACAGGAGCTAAGGAAAACTATTTCTCTGGTAATTGGCCTCCATTTTGGAATTTGTGCTCATTATATTAACATAATCCTTTCTTGTATAACTCAACAAAAAACAAAACAAAAAAAAAGAATAGCCACTGTGGATTCCAAGTACCAACTAGGCCCACCATGTGAGTGACACCACCTCGGGCCCGCCAGAAACTCATTTGACCCAGAAACCAGGCCCAGCATGTGAGTGAGACAGCCCAGGGCCCACCAGAAACTCATTCAACCCAGCAAAAAGATCGAGCATGTGAGTCGAATCATCCATCAGACAGGCGCAGTGTGGAAAACTGTGGCAGAACTCCCTGCAGAGAGGCTAGAGACAAGAACCACCCAGCTGATCCAGAAGCAGAACATCTTGCCCAGCTAGCACAGTAGGTTCACCTCCAAGGGCTGCAGCAGCAAGAAGTGGAGCACAGCAGGCAGACCCAAGCCACACCCACCTGGACCAGCCTGAACTTGGTATATCCAGATCTGGTGCTAAGGAAAGAACTCTACCAAAGCTCTACACCAAAACTAGGAAGGCAGGGCTACACAAAATGACAAAGAGCAGGACAAAATGCATTCTCAGGCCCCAAGCCCAACCAAAACAAATGCAAAAAACAATAGCATAGAAGAAACTGGAGAACACACACCTGAAATCTCTGAAATAATAGCATCTGAAGTAAAGAAACAAATGCAGAAAGATATAAAGGAAATCAGAGCAGAAAGAATTTCTGAAATAAAAAAAGCTAGCCAGCAAGATGTCTCAGCAGTCTAAAGTGCCTGCTTAGGCAAGCTTAGGCAACCATATATGAGTAGAACTTCATCCACTAGACAGGATGAAAAACTGCAGCAGAACTCCCCGCAGAGTTCAATCTGTGGCACCACATGCTGCACCAGCCCCACCCCCAGGGCAGGCTGAGCCAGGCATAATATGAAAAAAAAGAAATGATAACTACAATGAAAGCTGTACTAAATGCTTCTAAAGAAGACACTGATAAAAATAGAGGAAAATAGAAAAATGATGGAATCCTTGAATAAGAAATATGGAAAAGTAATAGAATGTAGGAAGCAGATTCAAAGTGTTATACAGGAAATTAAAACCTCAATCACAAGCTGGCAAAACTGTTTCAAAGAAAGTGAAAATAGACTTTCAGACCTTAAAGACCTTAAAAACCTTTAAAGACCTTAAAGCCTAGTGAAAAGGTAAGAAAGGATCTCTTAAAAACAACTAGGATGAAGGAAAAAATAATTTCACATCTGCAAGATGATGCAAAGATGAACAACGTAAGACTAATAAGCATCAATGAGAAAGGAGTCAATACCAATGATATAAAAAGAACATGGGCAGAAGTAATAGCGCAAAACTTCCCAAATATATGGAAACAATGTGACATTCAGGAAATGAAAGCATATAGAACTCCAAATAACATCAACCCAATTAAAACCACACCCAGACATCTAATAATCAAGATCCCAGAAATTCAGCACAGGAACAGTATACTAAAAGCCACTAGGGAAAAGAAACAGATCACATGTAAAAGAAAACCCATCAGAATAATGGCAGATTTCTCTTTACAAACCATCAAGTTAAGAACAGCAGGACAAAGTACTTGAAGTCTTGTAAGAAAACAAATTTCAACCCAGACTTATATACCCTGAGAAACTCTCTTTCAAGTATAATGGAGAAGTGAAATGCTTCCAGGACAGAGAACAACTAAAGAATTTGAGGGGAGCAGTGGGAAAAAAAAAGAATTTCATGATGACAAAGCCAACCCTACAGTTTACTAAAAGATAATTCTAGAGAGGGATCAAAATGATCACAACTCCATGAAGGAAAACGGAAAGAACCCACCAAATAGGGCAAACAATTAAACACAAGAGAAAAAGAAGTATACAATAGCAGTCTCTCTTGCATACCACAACAAAATATTTCCATCAGCATATTCTACAAATGCACTTCTCCTGCACCCTACAGGTCATGACTCTGTCTGGGTCTATAGGGTGAATATCAAGGAAATAGCACTAACTCAGTCCCACAAGTGACACCTGGCCACCAATAAGCATCATGGACACTGTCCATATATACAACATACTAGAACTTTGTACAATGTACTATCCCCAAACTGTTAGAAGTTCTAGTCATATATTTGCCATTTCAGTATTTACGTTATGTTTTATTCTTAGTAATGCTTTATTACCATAGAAATTTTTTCTTAGTTGATATTTTTGCATATATTAACCTATTCAAATACTATGTGAGTACTCTGAATTGTTTACAGATTCGTACATATGATACACAACATCCTGGCCTTTAATTTGGACTCATGATTTGATTTGAATTTTGTAATATTGTTTTGAAATATTTAATTTAATTTAATTTAATTAATATTTAATTAATTTTCTGAATATTATTTAATTATAAATTTTGTTTTATGATTCATACTGTATCTTTGACTTAAAATCTACTTATAATACATGGTGTGATATTTTCTCCAAGTATTTAAAAAGAAAGCATTAGGGCTGGGGGGATAGCTCCGTAGAATAGGTGCTTGCCTGGCAAGTGCAAAAGCCTGAGTTCAATCCCCAGTTCCACAAAAATAATTAATTAATTAATTTAAAAAATAAAAAAAGAAAATATATATGTATATACATATACGCAAGAGAGTTAGGACAGATATACAGCTACTTTCTGTTAGTTCATTGAGAATAAAAGTTTGCACCAATATTGTTTAGACAAGATAGCAGGTCTGCATCTTGTTCTCTGAACAACTATTATGAAAACAACAATATGCATTGTATTAATTACTGTAATCATCCTACTTACTTGTTTTGAAACTGTTTCATTGCTATTTTATCTTTTTTCTCATTAAAATGAATTAAAAATTGTAAAAATTTTTGTCAAAAAGAAGGAAAAAAAAAATAGCCCCTGTGGTAGACCCACTGCCA